>MU868862.1:48640-69398 GCA_036418205.1 Ostertagia ostertagi | reverse complement strand
CGACACTCGCTTTCATATCCAGTCCGGTGCACTAAATCGAATGTAAAAGGAAGGTGAATTTATGATCAGAACAGCACAGGTCTTTGCTCTTCTCAAAGAGACTGCCTCAATGTTGCTACTTTTCAGTTGCAAACTGATACTGCATACTACACAGCTATGATCGACAAAATGCTCAATGTGAGCGTAGAAGACCGTAAAAGCCAATGGGAGTTTCTCGCACGCGACCATCAGGGGCTACAAATTGAGCAATTATTGTCCAGCAGCAGCGCCTCTGCCATCCTTTTGGCAATGAGTGTGCTGATTTTATTGATGTCTTCATAGTGTTGTATGCTTGTCATTTTGAAAATTATCTTACCTACCACTGTTCCGTGTTTAATCAAATGATGTTATCCCCACGCGCAAGACCCTGGTTCACAATAATGCTATGCGTTCCTGCATTGTACTAACATTTTTGTGATAATGTTCTTTGATTTCACTGAATAAAACATATTATCCGAATAGCATCATTGTGTCATCAGGACAGCAGCAATACAAGAAGTTTCGACGTAAGATGTTGGGCAAGCCTCGAACTCGAGATAAAACTGGTGATAAGAGTGCTTCGTAATGAAGACTGAGCTGCGGAACGACCTGAAAGTGGGAAGGAAAGCAAGAGAAAATTTGGGAACGCTGAAATTAAGGCCTTAACCTTCAATAAGGTCGGATGTGGTACGATGGCGAGACAGGGCGATCAAAGAAGACAAAACACGCGAGAGAGCACGCCGTTCGAGAGAGCACGCTGATCTCTACATCATGGGGTGGGTGGGAAGCGTTGCAACGAGGGTCGATGGTTGCACGCCAGTAAAGATTAAAGCAATACCCGCGCAATTTTCGCGACGAAGCGGAGCCATCCAAGTTGATACGGACCTTACAGTTTCCCTCGACAACCCTTAACATGGAACTAGGAACACTTGTGATGTCATCGTATGACTCATGTGCGTTTCGTTGAATTTGAAAAGAGGGTCGGGATGAGTCATGAATGCGGAAAATGGCATGGAACAGTGTAGAGCTGGTAGGGCAGTTGTGGCTTCGTGAAGGAGAAGGTGTTGCATCCACTGTTCCTCGCAAGAAGAATGACTCACAAGTAATCGTTATGCGGAGCAAATAGAGCTATGCCGTAGGTTTAGGTGTTTTCTTGATAATGATAGCTCTTTTAAAATTTTAGACCTTTTCTGCATTTTGACTTTTCACGGTCAGCGGGAGCATACAAAATTAGCAACGTCGAGTTCATGATTGATTCCATTGATGTTTATGCTATTCACCATGGCTCCGATAAGGACTCGTGTTGTTTTTCTGATAGCACCCATACAATAAGAGCGAGAGTAAGATTCCATCGAGTCTTAAGTTTCTGTTCTGTTAGGTCTAGTCCAGCCACGCGAATTCTACCAAGTGTGACAACGGTCACGTCAAATCCATAGACCAACCAGACTTCGAGATATGGATTGTACATACACATATTGGGATGTGTACAGCATAGCGTTCAAACGGTTGTCCATTACATAGCGGTATATACTCTTTCATCGCGATGAGGAGGCACAAGATACATAAAGCTTACTTTATCAACAAAACAAGGCGTTTCAAAGAGCAGAAGTGTTTTTCACACCAGGAACATAAAGTTCCCTAATCCACAACGCGCCACCAAAAACAATCGTGCCTTCCGTCCACTATATAGACAAATGTATTGTAAGACCAGATTGCTTTCCCGCAAAAGGCCGTTACTATCCTTGCCTGCATAAACTTTAAGTCTTTCGCTGTGGTTCCTTTTACCTTATGACACGAACACCAACACACCAACACCTCGTGGAGGTGACGCGTATGCAGCAAAAGGAAGTTCCATGTAGTACAAGGCATTCTCAAATCCTGCTAGCTACCCGATTCTATTAGCGGTTATTTATTCCCTGAGCTCCCCATAATGAGTGGTAACACCTACTTCATTTCGCGGATAGACACACATATATACATGCACGATATGCATACATACATGCATGCAAACCGACACACAAGTTAGCGGTTTATAAAGTAAAAGGAAAAGTATGAAAAGCGAAAAAGTTTTCAAACTTCTGACCGTTTGTGTATGTTGCATGTGCAATTAGGCTAGTGATAAGTAAGGTAAATAACAGTCCCTAATGTTTGGGTTTCTCATTCTCCTTTGTCTTCATTCCTTCATGCAGCTCAATGATCGTAAATGAGTGCACTAGTTCCTTACTCCATTCTACTGACACTGACATTTATAAGCTGCCAAGTACTATACGGTAAGAACAAGATTCATGGCAACATCACGTTTTCCTCAAAAGAGTTGTGTTTCATTGTAGATGCAAAGAATTGTGGTCTGCCGGATACACGTTTTCGCACAGCAACTAATCGCAAGTGAGATAAAACAACTTTTTTTAAAGACGCAAAATTGGGCGCTCATGTCCTTGGGGAGACATCCGGCTGAGTGAGCGCGTGCCTGTGACTAAGCCATAGGGAGAGGAAGGGGTCCTGGAGGAACAACTGAGCAATTTGTGCTCTCTCGGACGTTTCTGGCCTCTGCTGGGCTTAGTCCTAATCTTACCTATCATTGGACCTGTTCTGAATGTTCCCTCTCTTCCCGCCCAAGGATATGAACGCCCAAAATGGGAAAAAAAAGAACTTGATGCGTTTACAGCGTTAATCCATGCAACCAGCCATTAACAAAAATAATCACTAATCTGGTTTCCCGTCCATATTCAGATCGTCATCGAATCTTGCTAACATCGTCAATAAAAATGACAAGGTGGAGAACTACGAAGACTACTCACCAGAATATGAGGATGAAAGCAGTGCCACCGAGGAAAGCAACGAAAATGATCCCATGGGCGGTTTAGTGAGTTTGAAACGATGTAAAAGGTCGAGTTCACACTGCACATAACTCCATGCACTAAAAGTATCATATCTAAGATATGGCTCGAATTTCTGAAGAACGTTTAGGCGCCCTCTCATTTTTGCCTTTTGAGAAAGCAAATTTAAATGAAAAAGAATGATGCACAAAATTTCCTCAAGAGTCACCCCCCCCCCAAAAAAAACATATATACAGTGCGTTTCATAATTATATGTTCATCCTTTAACTTTGCATTTCTGAACAAGCAAATGACTAGGATTTTTCTAGTGTGCCTAGTTCCTCACAACGAATAATCTCTGTATCGCAGTTTCGGCAACAGCAGCTTTTTATGATTACTTTCTGGTGTTTGCACCATTTTGTAATAGCAGCTCACACTGAGCAAAAGAATTAGCTAATGGTATTGTTAATGACTGGCTCGAAAGAGGTGATAATTTGTGGTTCCCACTTTATTAAGTCTGACGTGAAACAGTCTCCATGGCATCTAGTGTTTAGACTGTAAAGCAGCCGACCATCGATTCACTTCCATTCTTCAAGGGTTGCTTGTATAAGATTCTGGGTACTTCGTCATGACGAAGATGTCCCTGATATATTCTACTGAAATACGAGTAGAACTTCAGGATGACTCGTTCAGATCTCTGTTTTGGAAGTAATGCTGCTTCCGGTTATATGACCTACATGGGTATCTGTGCTGTTTTATAAGAACCACTTTAGCTCCGCACGATACCGCGCGTATGACATTGACAGAGTTCGGCGCAACTGAACAGTGGTGGAGCGCTATTCCACCGGTAGGAATAAAGTTGCTTCGTGAAATGCGTTAGCTGACTGTCCGCTTGATACGCGCGGTGGAGTGCGGAGCTAAAGTGATGTCTGTAAACAACCACCATGCATCGAATGTCAGACAATTTAGCGGTCGTACAACATTTGATGCTAATGATGTTGAAATGGAAATACCCAGTACTGATTATCATGTTCTTCGAACATCCACCGTGCAGTTTTAGGAATACAGGAGTGTGTAGCGGCCAAATGGAAATTCGGGCTAAAGACAACAACGCATGTGAAACGATATTATCTCTCTCAAAGTCAACTTCGTCGACTTGAGAGAGATAATATGTCCCCGCAAGGCTCTATAGTAATCCTGGAGTCCATTATGCAGGTACTGGAAGCGAAATTCTATTACAACATCATAACAGAAAATACCCTCTTCTTTCACAACCCCTTCACAAAATTGCAAGCGCTGAAGTAGAATCGGCCACCTTCGCAAGTAAGCCAAAAGAGTATGATTCACCAAACACTGTGTACAACCATTTTAACGAAATCCTACCATCCTACTATATATAATCGGCTAAGCGGTTGTGCGTGTGTGTGTCTGTGTGTGTATGTGTTTGTCTGTCTGACCGGAAATTCATAGCTCGGGCACCAGTGGTCGTCAGGAGTTGGTTTCAAGATATGATATAGGGGTGGGACGGAACATATTTGGTGGGGTAAAGAAAGTGATCACAACTGATAAGGGCTGATAAAAGGCGCTAGAACGCAAGTGTCGCGAAATTCATAGCTCGGGCACCAGTGGTCGTCAGGAGTTGGTTTCAAGATATGATATAGGGGGTGGGACGGGAACATATTTGGTGGGGTACAGAAAGTGATAACACAACTGATAAGGGCTGATAAAAGGCGCTAGAACGCAAGTGTCGCGAAATTCATAGTGCGCTTCGCAGCAGTCGTCAGGAGCTGATTTTGGGGCATGATATAGGGGGTGGGACGGGAACATATTTGGTGGGGGTCACAAAGTGATAACGACTGATAAGAGCAGATAAGAGGCGCTGAAACACAAATTTCACGAAATTCATAGTGCGCTTCGCAGCAGTCGTCAGGAGCTGATTTTGGGACATGATATAGGGGGTGGGACGGCAAACATATTTGGTGGGGGTCAAAAGTGATAACGACTGATGAGGACTGATAGTAACGATATGCGTACGAACGTAGAGAGCACTTGAAATAGAAAATAGAGAGCAGATTGTAGATAATGCCTTTCATTTCAATATCATTTCATCAGCGTTGTAATTGTAAACTCAAACACCTTTCGACCGCTACACCTTCTAGAGTTCTTGAGGATGAATGGGATGCTCGAATAAATATGATATGATAATGAATACTGGGCATTCCGTTTTGAGATATTCGACCGCTAAATTACCTCGATACTCGACGCATAGTGGTTGTTTACATCATCACTTTAGCTGTGCACTTCACTGCGCTTATCAAACAGTGAGATACAGCCAAGATGGGCAGCCTATGCAACGGACAGTAATACATTTAACGAAGCAGCTATAATTTAGCGGTGAAACCTAAAGCTTCATCGATTGTCAGTTCTATCAATGCGCGCGGTAGCGGGCGGAGCTAAACTGGTATATACATATAAAGCGGCTAAGTGTGTCTGTTGGTGTGCGAAATTCGTAGCTCGGGTCACAGCAACGATAGCGCGCATGGTTTTATGTTATAGGGGGTGGGATGGGGACACAAGTGGTACGTGATAGGAACTGATAACGACTGATAATAGCTGATAAGAGGGGCTAGAAAGCGAGCATCGCCAATTTCGTTTTGTCGTTCATATTGGTACTAGAGCGTCTATACTTACAAGTGTTATGTGGGGTGGTCCCGGGACATTGGTGGTACATGAATGAAAGCGATAGCAACTGATAAGGGCTGATAAGATGCGTCAGAACGCAAAAGTCGTCGATTCCGTTACCTGGCTCGCGTTGACACCAGAGCAACCATACTTACAAGTGTTATGTGGGGTGGGACGGGGACATTGTTGGTGGGTGATGGAAAGTGGTTACAACTGATAAGGCTGATAAGGCGCGTCAGAACGCAAAAGTCGTCGATTCCGTTAGCTTGCGCTGACACTAGAGCGTCCCTACTTACAAATTCTATTTGTAGTGGTACGTGCACATTGTATCATTGTATGACCAGCTTACTTAATAGCAGTCGATTGCATAAACTCAATCAAGTCTTCAGCAAATGATAACTTTCATTTCTATCAAGAAAGCCCAAACTCATTAAACCGCTAATCCTTTCGGGGTTCTAAATAATGGTGAATGTAAATAAATGATAAGCCTTAGCTCCTCACTTATGTAAATAGGCATATTTCATTTTCATTTTGAGACTGACAGCAATCCTATTCACCGCTAAATTATCTGAATTCAAGAAGAATGCTGGATGTTTACAGTTGTGATCAATATGCCAGTTCAGCTCCAGACGTTATCACGCGTATTCTCGATGAGACTTCAGCGAAACTGGGAAGGTCTAACACATTCAATAGTGAGGTGGTTAATGGAGTACCTCATGCTGATATTCCATGGGTCCTCCAGTTTCGCTAAAGCCTGCCGTGTGATGCGCGCGATAGCGGGCGGAGCAAAACTGGTATAAATATATTAATGGCCGTATTCTATGAAACTGCAGCCCGTGTAAACTGTTTATTACCGAATGCGTGCGCAGCCAAACTGGTAAGCAAACAAAGTGGTACGAGGTGAGTGTATGATTCAAGAAACTTATAAAATCTGTCTCGAAAGGCACGATGGATTCCCTATCGCGATTGACTCTGTGTCTCAGTATCCTTAACAAGCCGGGTCCGGCACTCTTGTTGAGCGCTCGCGAAGCGCGAGAGTGGCACTCTTGTGACCTTCGCTTGGCTCTGTGGCTATGCAGATCTATAAGGCAAGAAGAAAGCGATCACATGGCATTGAGAAGGTGCCAAAACTTCTCCGAGAATTCGCTGGTATGAAAATAGTCCCGATGTACACTTTTGGCGTTAGCTTACTAACGGAAGTTGTCGCGGCACAGTTGTGCACCCTCAGCAACGTTAATATTATTCTTACTAGGAATGGTCAATTGGTCGGTCCGGCCATTTGTAATGAGGTGTAGTCCGATGCACGCGTCTTGCGACGCTGAGCTCAAATCCGTTTTCGGTTTTTGCCGAACGATTCTCTGAACGAAGTTACGAGGGATTCTTCTCACTGTGGCTATCTCACTGTGGCGCCCTCTACATCCCCTATCCCACTCGGCTCGCATAAGAAGAGCCGCAGAGCATGCAGTGGGTGGTGGTCTAGTGGATAGCGCTCTTGCTTCATAGGGTGAGGTCATATGTTCGAATCCTTGTCGGCGGCAACTTTTGCATTTTTTCAAGGCTGCTCATACGAGCCCAGAAAGCGTTTATAATTGGTTATTCTGTTATGCGTTCTGTTCGTTCGTTCTGTTTTTACGCGAGCCAAGTGGGATAGGGGACGTAGAGGGCCACAGTGAGAAGAATTCCTCGTAACTTCGTTCAGAGAATCGTTCGGCAAAAACCGAAAACGGATTTGAGCTCAGCGTCGCAAGACGCGTGCATCGGACTACACCTCATTTTAAATGGCCGGACCGACCAATTGACCATTCCTTGTATCAATGGAAATAGTACATGAGGGTATTAATCGTTCTCTTGGGCGAGAAACAGATTAATTACTCATGCGTATATATGTATATGGGTATGTGTAGAAATGTGAGAATTTGTCGTGATCCTTGCTTTTCAGCCCAATATATTCCACTCTAGTCCACTAACACCCTTTTTCTAGAGGAGTTCTTCCACCTAATCAATTGAGAACGCAATAGTTCAACTGAGTGACTGAACCCTTCTACGGAGCTGCTATGTTTAATGCATCTCCTGAAAATCTTTCAACTGAGACACCTCATTGTAGCACAACTTTCTACTAGGGCTACAGGAGCTGAACTAGCTACAAAAGTATCGGTTTAAATAGAAATAGGATCGTTTAATTGAAACAAATTCGCAATATCTGCATATATCATGATGACGAATCACATGATAAAGACTGAGTACAGAAATATTTAATTTCCCGACATGACGCTGCGAAGTTCACAACCGCTCGTGTTCACGGAAGCAAATTTGTTACGTGAACGAGTTCTGGCTCCGCATCTAGCTCTCTTGCATTACAGGTAATGGGAGGTAATGATGCCTCCATTGGCGAACTACCATGGACTGTTTTGATCTTTGTTCCCATCGAAGATGTTGACGATACTGAAATGGAAGGTATTACGGTTTTCAAACCTTAAAACTATTGTCAGTACCCTTTATGAATACAACAATTAGATCGCCCGTTCACGTAGGATTCCGACTCCACCCTTGGCGATGTTTTACTACTTCCACCTATGCTTCAGTAAAAAAACAGGAGGGTGGCGAAAAAATGAGAACAATACTACCAGTCAACTAGCCCAAGCTTCATATCGTTGTTGATTATCCGATCCATGATTGCGATAAGAACACCAAGTCTTACATGAGTCCGCATTTAGGTTAGCACACGCCTTCACCCTCCATATGTTTTAGCAAGCCAATGCACCGGTATTCTGGTGACTCGCCGACATATCATTACGGCTGCTCATTGTTTCGGTAATATGGAGAATGGATGCAGGTGATATTCCTGTATTGGTTTTTTTGTTATTTTTCACTAGCACTAAAGATCTTGAAGGCACAGCCAGGCGAGGGCGAGTCTTCCTTTCGGTGTGTAGTATAGAACCCTAGAGGCCATAACTAATGCGGTGATCCCGTGCACCAAGACCAACCGAGCGCTTGGGCCTTGCAAAGTGAGCTGAAGCTGCAGATTTTTTCTCTTATCAGGCTGTTGTCTGGCGCTCTCTCGCCTCATACTCTCCTCTCCGCGCTTAGTCTCTCATTCCCTTAGCACAGCCGATTAGGAAGGTGAGTGAGCCCTTAACCTAAGCGTTTTCGACGGATTCTTTTCCTTTTTTCTTTACTGCCGGCCCACTTCGCACCAATACATTCGCATTCGTGTGCAAGAGCCACACCAATGTGATCCTGGGGCATGCCTTTAAGAGACGATCTGAACGAAAAACATCTGCAATTGCTTTGAACTAGATTTCAGCGCTGAAACCATGGAGTCGCTCGAAAAAGTGGTTGAAGGAACAAAAGTCATGGTTGATGGCGTTTGTTCTGAGGTGAACAAGGGGGAGAAATGCAGTAAAAAGGATATCGGCTTATTTATGAAAATCAAAAAGTGAGTCGACTATCTCGGTTATATTTGAAGACGGTCAACTTTCTAAGCATCATGAGATTCTCTGATCAAAGGAGATAAGAGCAATTCGCCTAAGAGAATAACCCCCGTCTGCCACTAATTTTTTATACGTAGCTGATTAAGCAGTTGCTCCATTTTTTATGATATCAAACGACCGTCTCCATCCGCCAGATTTCTTTTGAGCTCGGTCTCAAACTGAAAATACAGCCACCCGATTCCTGGGGTTCGAGCTATGCACCACCAAATCAAATGAGACACGAGGGACTGAGCAATGCACTAGCAGAAGTGAGGGAGTGTTACGAAACTTTCTCTATTCTCACATCTCTGGCAGAAGTCATGGATCCAAAATTTGAGAAGCTTCTTCTTTCGAAATGTTTCAGGGATGATTCAGGGCTGTTCCACGACTTTCAGACCACTATCAATCCAGTCCCATTGTGGCCACCCTGCCCTTTTGACAGCTATGTACAATCGCAGAATGATATATCGTCCTTTCAATACGGCTTTTCAATTCCGATGCGTATTTTCGCTCAGAAATAATACCACCCAGATCCAAAGTGGTACGAATGTCTAAAGTGTTAAGGTTCCACTTTTCTTCAAATGGCTTAGCTCGTTGCGCGCTACACTCTGAGGACCAGACCATGCTGCCTGTTGTTTACAAACTTAATGCGCGGTTCAACACTTATCAAGAATGACAGAATGCTGCATGCAGGATAGCTGCCAGCGAGCAGGTTGCGCTCTGCACTATCGATCACATCTTCACAAGCACAAGACTCTGCTATTCACGTTCAGTCCCAAATTTTCAAAGAGAGCAACATACACTGCGACGCATAATTATAGTTCCACCTACAAATTTCCCAAAAACTTGAATCTGGGATGTTTTTGAAAAAGGCTCTACAGACAAATTGTGACACATATAAACGCGAATCTGAATATTAACACGGAAATCCAGTTTGAGAAAGCAACAATTTTATCCTCATTTTTTCGAAAATACCCGCTTTGCCTATGACGCAAAATCATAGTTCCACCTCATGTTTCTCCGCTGCATTTTGCTTTTACCCAATCAAATTTTGAAATTATTACCCATTCAAGTTCCTTAGCTTATAGCAAAGGCAAAACCGCTGTCAGACTTCCGTAAAAGGAAAATCCTAGCAAAAGAGACGCAGGAATTGTCGAAGTGTCAGCTCACGCTGGAATTTGTCGGGGTGACTTCATAACGAACAAATTTCTCAAGGATGCTACAGGATATGACTGGGAAGGAACCCTGATTACTATCCGACCGAGATAAGCGCCGTATCGTGAGAAAATAATACGACTTTATCCAGCCGGGTACGGAAATCAAAACTTCTTCAAAAGTTAGTGTCTCAATGGAAGCAGTTTCACGTGTTTTACAACACGCTCGTGACAGTCCATGTCTGGAAGATAAGAAATACGCTTTTTGTGAAAAGAAATCAGAGAGAAAAACGAGCCATTTTTCTTAGAAAGTTTCGCCAAGTCGAGTGAAGCGGTGGCATTCTTTCATTTGTGATTTTTGATTTGCGTCTTTCTTTCTCTTAACGTTTTTCTTTCTCAGATCGGTTTTTTACTTCGTAGCAAACATGTATGGAGAAGAAAAAGATCAGGAGTATGGTCAGAGGTTCCAAAATATCACAGATAAAAAAGTGTCCTCACATTGCTCCACTTCGCAAAACTTTTGAGGAGAATGATTCGTTTTCTCTCTGACTTTTTTCCAGAGAAGAGATAATATGCAAATTTTCACGCACTAAGGTTCAGGTTCCCTAGAGAAACAAGCACACAAGAACCACACCCCATAGACATTCGAAGGCGCGAAGCCTAAGGTGGGACATTGAAAGAAATTCGCGGTAAGGCGGCTACGTATCAGGCGAGCAATGGAAGAGTCAGGTAGAAGCGTGCGATTTTAAAGAGTAGAGTAGTATTTTGGAGAGGCAAATCGATCGATAGAATGGCATGCAGTAGAGCATGAGATGTTAGTGCAATGAGTCAAAAAACCAGAGTTTCTAGTGAGGCACTCCGAGAACCAAGTGGAAGCATTCCCGTCGCCAGCATTTGTGACAGATGTCCGGCGGTACTTTGAACGCGTAGCTTCCTCGGTTTTTCGAACATTTTTTACTAGACAAATGCAATTTTTTTGTTCTTTTCGTTCTTATTATGAACGATGGGTTCCAAGCCAGGGAAATTAGTTGAAATCACGATTTTTCCAGAAAGGATTCCTTTGAGATTGTTTTGTTTTGAGAATGAATTGTTGAGCTTGAACGTATTATGATGTTTTCTGATGCTGTGGAATCACTGAAGCTAAAAAACGGAAGAGCGCAGTGGCAGTACTCTGGGTTGAGGTCACACGAAGGATCGAGGGAATCATTAATTTTTCACGAAAGCCCAAACGTTTGCTTTCTTCAGCAACATTAATAAAATAACTAATTGGGTTTCGATTTATGACTGGTCGCTTGAAGAACAGTCAGCGAAGAGTTCTAAGCAAGTTAGAAGCTCTTTACCCGTGCTGTCCATGGCACCTGTAGCAGTCGCATCAAGAGGCAAACAAATGTGATCCAAGATTAGGGGCCCTATTACCCCCAACAGCAAGTTTCTAGCTTAGCCCGATATTTCAACTCTTCTTTAAATTTGGGCGCACACATAGGTCAATCCATCAAGGTGCGCTCTGGCGTCTAGAATAATATCTGAGCATATTTTGATAAGAAAGGATAGTGCCTGCTGCAATGCTTGCATAGGCTTTGAATTCAAAGTACGTCCTTTTTACAACCGCTTTCTCATTCATTCATGATGGGTCAGTGCCGGATGTTGACGGCAGGAGCTTGCAAAATAGTACGAGCTCAGCAGAGTGACACTGCACCATTTCAACACACTTGTTATAACCCACGACTTCACAATAATTCAGATATGAGCGTTACTCCCGCTAACAGATTTTTCTAAACGAACAGAAAATAACGCTTACGGCTACTGAAGCAAGTGCCAAATTTCAGCGCTTCCTATGAGGGTTTTTTTAAAGAAGGCTGCGCTGGTACCAAGGACATTGCATTTGTGGAATTGGAGAAGGATGTTCCTGATGGCATCAATCACATTTGTTTACCACATTTCCACAACATTGACGAACTCGATGTTTCATCGTCAAAGCTCTACTCAGCTGGATGGGGAGCCAATCGTCAGCAAGTTTTTTTTTTCGCATGAACTTTCATTGTTTTCAGTTGATTGTCATTTTAGCACACAAAGGCCATGAGTTTGCTCCACGTCTGCAAAAGATCACACTAGGTAAAGAAAAAAAGAGAATCCAAATTCGTGAATATTCAAGGGAATCGCAAGAGACATGTTTAGGAAGAAAACTATCTGATGAAGAGTGCCTCGAGAGAAAACCCGACAAGCAATATGACACTTTTTGCACTCTTGAAAATATCGTGTTCTTCTTCCATCTATGTTCCATGGTTTTCAAATTTTAAGCCTGTGAAATGGGAGGTCCCGCCGACAAAAATTGACCAAACCGACAACTAGCTCTAACTTTATGTTCCCTTCGGAGAAATCAATCAATGATGTACCCTCTACTTACTCATGACCTCTTCTGAACATTCCACCCTTAGGTTGCCGAAAAAGGTTTGCCCTGT
Source organism: Ostertagia ostertagi (assembly GCA_036418205.1). Taxonomy (NCBI): domain Eukaryota; kingdom Metazoa; phylum Nematoda; class Chromadorea; order Rhabditida; family Trichostrongylidae; genus Ostertagia; species Ostertagia ostertagi. The sequence goes on along the minus strand of MU868862.1, from coordinate 56,799 downwards.
TTCTTTTCGAATTGGCCGACCGATAAGTCATGGCAATTTTCAAATTGAAATTCTTCCTCTGAAACGCTATTGTTTTATATCAACTGGTATATCTTTTGTGAGCACTTCTTCTTCTTTATTCGCTCATTTGTTTTGTTTTGATGTTTGTTAGGAATTAGCTCGAATTTTAGGGTTTAGGAGTAAGGTGCTTTGTCCACAAAAGTGACCGCATTTCTTTGAAAGAAATTATCCTTGAGGAGATGAGAAAACCAACCAGGCGTACATTCCTAACTTAGTCATGACTTGTTCTTGAAATTCTACTAGTTTTCGTATAACTTTTGTTCAAGTTCAATCGACGGTTTGCGACGGTCGGAAACCGTCGCAAACCGTCGGCTCGCCATAACTCTTTAAAAAATGGTTCGCTCGACCTGCAGTTTATACCATCTGATAGCTCTGCTCGAGATCTACAAGATGGTTAAATTCAATTTCTGAAAGAGCTCCATCTAGGATTGCGCCATGCACTCGACCTCCATCCCGAGAAGTAATGAATATACTTTGTATGTGATGCGCATATAAGTCCTCCTATGCAGCCTGATCATCCCACAGAAACATGGATCTCAACACCCTCAGAATACGCCACGTACCCAACCGGTCCACCATATGGTGAGACTGAAGTGAATGTTTTTTTTTCGAATTTCACGATCTTTATTCGTTTTAGAGTGCTAATTGGCTAACCGTGCGCTGATCAACCCATTCTTCCACTCCAAATGAGAATCTTCGAACAGTTTCCAGCAGTAGTAGTAGACCTATTATGTGACATTCCCCACATTTAGAGGAGATGATTTGCGGAAACCTGAGAAGATAGCCAGGAATCTCTCCACTGACGTAGACTCCAGTTACTTCTCTGTAGGATTGATGTAGAATATTTGGTCACGGGTAAGCGCTCCGTCCGTGGTGTGGCCCCAAACATCACTCTCCGTCATGCCCTAAAATGAAAATCAGATTTTTTGCATTTCCAGATGAACTCGCAGACCTGAGATGTGCCCCATTGGATTCCCCGTGAAAAATGCTATCGAATGATATACATTACTCCTCCCAGTTGAAACTTTGGTTTTTCACCGTTTTCAGCCTTCCCCTATTGCCGATTGCGCATCATTATTCCACTATTACTGCCCCAAAATCTCAAAGTTTCATTTTTCGTCGAAACTTTGCCTATTGGGGTAATTCGATGCCCTGATTACGAATATGACATTCATTCTCGTAGTGGGGCCCCAAACATCACACCTCGCCCCATTTTTTGCGACAACTTCAACTTTTTTTGTTCCATGTTTAGAGCAGCTGTTATGTAGAAAGCTGTGAAGGCAGCGACAAATTTCCTTTACTGACGTAGACTACGGTTACTTGTCTGTAGGAATTACATAGAAACCTTGGTGGCAGGTGAGTCTTCCTTCCGTAGTGCGACCCCAAACATCACACCTCGTCATGCCCTTGCGATATGATCAGATTTTTTTGGTTCTCCAGATGAACATAGAAGACTGAGATGTGCACCATTCAATTCCCCATAACAAATACTGTCGAACGGTATACAACTCACTTTCTGGAGAACATCTAGTTTACCTGCCACTAGATCCATTTTGTGACATTTCCCAATTTTCGAAGGGATGTTTTGAGGAAATTCGAGAAGGGAGGGACGAACTCTCTTCCCTATCGTAGAGTAAGTTTACTTGTATGTTGGAAAAAGATGATACACTCGGGCTTGAGCGAGTGTTTCTTCCCTGGTGTGGCCTCAAACATCGCTCTCCGTCATGCCCTGAAATAAAAACCAGATTTTTTGGTCTCCCAGGTGGCTCTGCGGATCTGTGGTGTACACCGTTCGATTCTCCATGCAAAATGCGATCGAACGATATACATCTCAGTTCCCACTTGAAACTTTCGTTTTTCACCGTTTTCGGCCTTTTCCTTATCGCCGATCGCCTTCCTCAGCCCTGGCCACTCACGTGCGCGGTGCGTGGTGACTTTCCCACGCACTTTCGACACGCATAGCGGTGTATCGATCGGGCTGCCCGCCAGCTACCGAGAAAGGCCATCGGCTGTCACGTGAGCTCTCACGCTCCGCGCACGTGAATAGCACGTGGTGGCCAGGGCTGAGGAAGGCGATCGGCGATAAGGAAAAGGCCGAAAACGGTGAAAAACGAAAGTTTCAAGTGGGAACTGAGATGTATATCGTTCGATAGCATTTTGCATGGAGAATCGAACGGTGTACACCACAGATCCGTAGAGCCACCTGGGAGACCAAAAAATCTGGTTTTTATTTCAGGGCATGACGGAGAGCGATGTTTGAGGCCACACCAGGGAAGAAACACTCGCTCAAGCCCGAGTGTATCATCTTTTTCCAACATACAAGTAAACTTACTCTACGATAGGGAAGAGAGTTCGTCCCTCCCTTCTCGAATTTCCTCAAACATCCCTTCGAAAATTGCGAAATGTCACAAAATGGATCTAGTGGCAGGTAAACTAGATGTTCTCCAAAAAGTGAGTTGTATACCGTTCGACAGTATTTTTATGGGGAATTGAATGGTGCACATCTCAGTCTTCTATGTTCATCTGGAGAACCAAAAAAATCTGATCATATCGCAAGGGCATGACGAGGTGTGATGTTTGGGGTCGCACTACGGAAGGAAGACTCACCTGCCACCAAGGTTTCTATGTAATTCCTACAGACAAGTAACCGTAGTCTACGTCAGTAAAGGAAATTTGTCGCTGCCTTCACAGCTTTCTACATAACAGCTGCTCTAAACATGGAACAAAAAAAAGTTGAAGTTGTCGCAAAAAATGGGGCGAGGTGTGATGTTTGGGGCCCCACTACGAGAATGAATGTCATATTCGTAATCAGGGCATCGAATTACCCCAATAGGCAAAGTTTCGACGAAAAATGAAACTTTGAGATTTTGGGATAGTAATAGTGGAATAATGATGCCCAATCGGCAATAGGGGAAGGCTGAAAACGGTGAAAAACCAAAGTTTCAACTGGGAGGAGTAATGTATATCATTCGATAGCATTTTTCACGGGGAATCCAATGGGGCACATCTCAGGTCTGCGAGTTCATCTGGAAATGCAAAAAATCTGATTTTCATTTTAGGGCATGACGGAGAGTGATGTTTGGGGCCACACCACGGACGGAGCGCTTACCCGTGACCAAATATTCTACATCAATCCTACAGAGAAGTAACTGGAGTCTACGTCAGTGGAGAGATTCCTGGCTATCTTCTCAGGTTTCCGCAAATCATCTCCTCTAAATGTGGGGAATGTCACATAATAGGTCTACTACTACTGCTGGAAACTGTTCGAAGATTCTCATTTGGAGTGGAAGAATGGGTTGATCAGCGCACGGTTAGCCAATTAGCGCTCTAGAACGAATTAAAGATCGTGAAATTCGAAAAAAACATTCATTCAATCTCACCATATGGTGGACCGGTTGGGTACGTGGCGTATTCTGAGGGTGTTGAGATCCATGTTTCTGTGGGATGATCAGGCTGCATAGGAGGACTTATATGCGCATCACATACAAAGTATATTCATTACTTCTCGGGATGGAGGTCGAGTGCATGGCGCAATCCTAGATGGAGCTCTTTCAGAAATTGAATTTAACCATCTTGTAGATCTCGAGCAGAGCTATCAGATGGTATAAACTGCAGGTCGAGCGAACCATTTTTTAAAGAGTTATGGCGAGCCGACGGTTTGCGACGGTTTCCGACCGTCGCAAACCGTCGATTGAACAAAAATTAGTAGCGGTATTGTACTTTTCATTAGCTCGAATTTTAGGGTTTAGGAGTAAGGTGCTTTGTCCACGAAAGTGACCGCATTTCTTTGAAAAAAATTATCCCTGAGAAGATGAGAAAATCAACCAGGCGTACATTCCTAACTTAGTCATGACTTGTTCTTGAAATTCTACTAGTTTTTCAATGTCTCGGCTGTAAAAAAATTTCGACCTCGATCTCAGGTAATGGTGCTCGACCGTCGAGTTCTGGTTGAAAAACCAGGTCTGGAAATGGAATGACGCGACTTGTTGGGAAACCTAATAGTGTAATGTTTAGAAGAGGTCATGCATAAGTAGAGGGTACATCATTGATTGATTTCTCCAAGGGAAGATAAAGTTAGAGCTAGTTGTCGGTTTGGTCAATTTTTGTCGGCTGGACCTCCCATTTCGCAGGCCTAAAATTTGAAAACCTGGAACATAGTGGAAGAAGAACATAGCATCTTGTAGAGCAGACAATTCTCTTTCGAATGGTATATGACGATGTAAAAGCATGGGGATTTAGATGAAAATTTTTGGTTGAAAAAAAGCGACACTATTTATGAGACAACCTAATAGTTAATGAGCAGCAGGTCACTCAAGAAGGAGAGGTACTAAAAGCAACGAATTCCGCTCTCAGCACTTCCCCTTCTCGAGTCTTTCGATCCATTTCCACCATCTCCACCCCATTGAGCTGGTAGATTATAATTTGGAGGTGTTCGGAAGTTGCAGGTTTTGGCCTGAAAAATTTTATGGACATACTTCGGCTCAAAAAAAAGCTTCTACTGGTAGCGAACCGTCGTAATCTATAGATTTTTCTTAGTAGAAAAACATGAATAATATAACCCGATTCTCCAGAGTCCAGGGAGTTTGAACGCAGTGGACGACAAAATTGTTTTCTGCACCATGTGCTCGTTGCTAGAGCGTAAAATTTTTGGAAATATCCTCGCGCTCACAAATATCGGTTCATGCAGTGCGGTCTTCTGGTGCGCACGTCTAACTTTCAAGATTGTGCGATGAGAGTAGTTTTGTGGCGAAGAGCCTGTCTTGGCTATTTGGATTGATGGCGTACCATTCGGCAAAGTTTGGTCACCTTTGGTCAGTTATCAATGATTCAGCCCACTCTCGTCACAATCCAGAAAAAAAGTTTTTCCCTGCATAGAAGATGGGAAACTTCACATCAGATTAGCGATTTTCCGTGACACCATTTATCGACTTCCTCACACCTCCAACATCATCGGCATGGACGGATCAGTTGTGAAACCACCGCAAATTGTTTCGCAATTGAAACGAATTACTATAAAGATCGAAATAATGTTTTGTTTTATATGTGGCGATATTTCTGTGTGTTTTTCCTTCCTGTTTGTTCTTGCTGACCGTGCTGGTTCTTCTCGCATGCGTTTATCGATGTTGCTGCGCAGAGTAATTCCAGAAACTTGCAACAGTCCTTTGAAGATTGACTGCTTCCTGAAACATGTCCCAACCGACAGTATGAGGAATTATCGAGCATATCGACTGGGAATTGTGGGGCAACGTTGTGCATCACAGTGCCATTTGGAGGCAAAGTAGTGGAATGCAAAACATATGAGCACCATGCTGTTTGCCTCAATGTGAGCTGCAGTTCAGTTACCTTACTAGCAATATCAGTATTCGAGTGTGTACCAACTCTTGTAAAGATACTTTTGGGTAAGGTGGCTCGAGAGCAAGGGCTTCTATAATCTTTGCATCGAGGAAGCACCAATACTAGTTTCAGTTTAGTGTTTGATTTAGGGTGATAGTGGTGCGGGAGTAACTACGAAGTACTACGGCAGACAGTACTTGATTGGAGTAGTTTCTCATGGGAACATTTGTGAGGAACTGCTCAAGACACGAGAAGACGACGCAGGAGTAAGCGAATGTTCTTTATTTGGATAATGAGGGTTGAACATTCGAAGTTGATTATTACTCCTTTCAATCATTCACTTTTAGAATGTCCCATGCATTCCACAACAGTGACAGGGCATTGCACCTTGAACGGCTCTACCCTTTAAGTTTCCTGTGTAGTGCGTTACCAATCATAGCTCGTGCAGTAATCACAGATAATGCGTTAGGTGTTTGTTGGCAGCATAGTGGCTATGATAACGACCCTTCAGTTGCTTGCTGACTGGTCTGTCGGAGGTTATTCGGTGACTCCAATTTGCGAGTGCTTGTTAGACTTCTTTGCTTTTCTCGCCATGACACCATTATTCAGATACTCACCTCCACTCTGAATCCAATCCAATCTGATCTTTCAATCTGTCTTCCTCAATTGAACGAACTTTTCGGGTTTAAAAAGGACTGGAGGCAAGATCAGTCCTGTGCTGCTACACACAAGTATCAACGGCGGGGGGTCGTATTCGGATGAGCTTGTAGCGGGGTCGTACTCTCTGAGCGACCGGCAGTGGGATTCTTAGTCATATCCCTACTGAACACAGATGATGGTACGGAGGGAAAGAGCAAACACAGCGCAACTGAGTATGTGGGCAATTATAGGACGATTATTTTACGTATATGTATACCAGTTAGCTCCGCACACTACCGCGTGCATGGCATCGAAGGCTCCGGTGAAACTGGACAGTCGGTGGAGGGTCAAATTCCACCGGTACGAAATAAAATTCTTCGTGAAATGCGTTAGCTGACTGTCCGCTTGATACGCGCGGTGGAGTGCGGAGCTAAAGTGATGTCTGTAAACAACCACCATGCATCTAATGTCAAAATAATTTAGCGGTCGAACAATCTTCAATACTACGCATGTTGGAATCTAAATACCCAGCACTCATTATCATGTTTCTTAAAACATCCATCGGACATTTTTTGGAACTCGGGGGAGTGTAGCGGCCGAATGGTAATTTTGCTGAAGAATGATATGGAAGTGAATTGCGCTATTTCAAATGTGTTTTTGACTTATCTCCACAGTCGTACACATATCGTTGTTATCAGTCCTTATTGGCCGTTATCACTTTCTGTCCCCTACCAAACATGTTTCTGTCCCACCCTGTACATCCCTTCAGGGAATCAACGCCCCACTGCTGCTGGGACGCGAGCTATGAATTTCATGAAATTCGCGTTCTAACGCCTCTTATCAGCTCTTATCAGTCGTTATCACTTTCTGGCCCCACCAAACATGTCACCGTCCCACCCTGCACATCCCTTCAAGGAACCAACGCCCCACTGTTGCTGGGACGCCAGCTATGAATTTCGTGGAATTCGCGTTCTAGCGCCTCTTATCAGCTCTTATCAGTCGTTATCACTTTCTGTCCCCCACCAAACATGTCACCGTCCCACCCTGCACATCCCTTCAAGGAACCAACGCCCCACTGTTGCTGGGACGCCAGCTATGAATTTCGTGGAATTCGCGTTCTAGCGCCTCTTATCAGCTCTTATCAGTCGTTATCACTTTCTGTCCCCCACCAAACATGTTCCCGTCCCACCCTGCACATCCCTTCAAGGAATCAACGCCCCACTGCTGCTGGGACGCGCAGCTATGAATTTCGTGAAATTTGCGTTTCTAGCGCCTCTTATCAGCTCTTATCAGTCGTTATCACTTTCTGACCCCCACCAAATATGTTCCCGTCCCACCCCTATATCATATCAAAAAATCAGCTCCTAACGACTGCTGCGACGCGTGCTATGAATTTCGTGACACACGCACACACACACACACACGCACACACACACACACAAACAGACAGACATAGCGTTTTATATACAGGGGGGGGGGCAAAAAAAAGACATTTTGCCTCCACTTCCAGATGGATTTAAGCACATTTTACTCAACTCAGACCGAACGGTTCCAACTTATTATTAAAGAGTGCATTCCATTCTATAAGAAAATCTTCATAGTGGCCACGTACGTGGACGGCATCAGAAGAATTTGCCCTGGAAACATGGTGCACTGGTCGAGCTCAATGGGGTCTTCGAAGGATCGTGTACCATAACGACCTTACTGGAAAGCTAGTTCGAGGGGATTTGCACAGTGGTAGCTAATGCCTCTAGAAAACTATCCAACATTAAATCGATTCACGAAATTGCGTAAGAGCTTCAGGCTGAAGCTCTTACGGTAGACCTCCTTGAGCCTGACGACGGTGACAGATGACGTCATATTCTGAAGACGGTGAGGGCAGTGAAGGAGGGCCTGCGTTACTTATAGAGGGACATTTAGGGAATACTCTGCTGAGGAACTCCCGTCAACGACGGCAATCTCTGCGAAGAAAAAAGAGCCGAAGTCCGACATAGGCAAAATGTCTTTTTTTTGGCCCCCCTGTATACCTACCATATATAATTTGCTAAGTATGTCTCTGTGTGTGCGCACGTTTGTCACGAAAGTTATAGCTTGCTTCCCTGCAGCGATGGAGCGCTGTATTTTGA
>MU868862.1:10934-39287 GCA_036418205.1 Ostertagia ostertagi | reverse complement strand
CAGCACCATGTTTATATAGCCCTAAGAGTGTTATCACAACTATCCTGCTACAAAACATTGATATCTCAAATCCTGTAAGCTACCCGATTTGTTAGCGGTTTGTTTATCCCATGAGCTTCCTTCTCACTCACTTCATTTTGCGGACGGACACACATACATACATACACACACACATACAGACATACAAACCGACACACAAAGTTAGCGCTTTAAAATAGAAGGATGTTAGATTTTTTTCAAGGGAAAAGTGCGGTGCTTTAATGTTAAATTACTTGAAATTGTTGCCAAGAGCAAGAGAATCCAGTAGTGTTTCAAAATTCATTGACATCTAATCAAAAGGGTTGATACTAATTGGAGGTGGGTAAGGAAAAGCAGTCTTATAGGGAAGGCCCGGCGATGTAAGTGCTCTTGGTGATTATCAGCCGGCCTAGTTGAGCGTCTCGGAACGCAAGCTCCCATATGGAACCTCCAACTTCGACCATACATAAAAGCTACAGAAGCTGAATTTAAGAAGTGAACCCGCCTGTTTCCTCACATTGTTTCCAGTTCTAATTCCATATTCCGTCCTGTCTACCAAGCCCTTACATATGACTTTTAAACTCTCTGCATAGTGCGAGATTTGACGAGAGCGAGGCGCCAGTCGTGAAGTTCTGCATGCCAAGGCTTCCTCTGTTCTGTAAGCAGGGAGACGAAGTGTCCAAGCCTCGGCGTCAAGTTTCAGACGGAGTTGTGCATATTTATAAATTTCAAGCTTGTTCGTTATAAAATATTAACAATGATTGATATTAAATATTAACAGTGATTCAAAAGGGGAGTTTTACAGCTGACCATTACAAGTCAGTGCTCATTTGGAAAGGATGTCTGTTTTGGTGTCTTTTCAGATGCAAACTGATACTGCATACTACACGGCACTGATCGACAGCACGCTCAATATGAAAACAGAAGACCGTAAAAACCAATGGGAACATATTATTAGCAAGCATCATGGATTGGAAACTGAGCAGATCTTGACCACCAGCGGGAAGTCTGCTAATCTCTTAACGTCAATAAATCTATGCGTTGCGTTCATTTATGTATTTCTAACACTATACGCCTTCTTAGATTAAATAAAACTGATGTCTATTGTGACGGAAATAAAAATTGTTTCCTAGTGTATTGCGATCAAAGCTACTATAGTACAGTTTCGTTTTGGATACAGAACTATTCTGATGCACAGCTAAACAGCTGGAGAATTTCGGTGAAGAATGATTTGAGGATACGAACACATTCCGCAAGGTCAATCCACTGAACACTTCCCGCAAGGCCGAGGACGTTACGGCGTCAGTCACAATTCTTGCGACGTTCCGTGAGCGCAGTGCGAGAGACTTGGGGGTAAATTAGGATGGTCCTCCAAAGCCTACGCCGCCACACACCTTTGAATCCTTTCACAAATCTTATTCTTGCAACGTTATGAAAGCCAACCGCAGGAGCCACATTTTGCCTTCACTCTGGACGATTATTCCTCGCCAGCTAACAACTCGGAGCCAAGACAGAAAAACTAGACTGGAAGTTATCTATAAAGTTATCCCACGCTCCTCACTCCCATCATCTGAGGTTTGGAGGGCGTTTGAAAAAGAAATAAGTGGTTTCTGAGGTTACTTTTCAAATGTGCAGAGTCGCGTTGATGAAAAGGTTATGCCACGTTCTGAAACAAACAAAATAGGCTCTGCACCAGAAGCATAGTTAGTAACTGGGTCTGAATAGGTGGTCATTAATGAACTCACTTCCTAGCAAAGCATATATGTTTCTTTGAAGAGGGCCAGATTTTCGCCTATATTCGGGCCTCTTTTGTCTACACAGGTCCTTGCAGCTCCTCCTTTAGTAGTGGGAAATTTAGTGCAAGAGTTTGGCCTGGCTACTGTAATATGTTGAAAGCACCCCATAGTGTCGAAACGGCCCTTGCATGTGCGAGGCGCGATGTTTTGAGGAGTTGCTCTGCTGGTGGACCCAGCCGACGAATCATTGGTTTTAGAGTGTTTTTGGCAACTTGCTAGATTAATGTATTGACTGTGCACTTGATAATTCTATTGAATTTGACATTATTTTATTCGAGTGAACTTTTCGACTGCCTTCAATAAGTTCGAATCCCTACAATACAATTCAATTCCCTAACCACTTGAGGTAAAGCTTAACATTTGTTATGTGGTTTATGGAACAACCAGGTTGGCCTGGACAACCAGGTTGGCCTGGCAACCGCCGGTAGAATCCCTTCCTGCTTAAGCTTTACACCTCCCACTGTTTCCCTCCAGGACGGCACCAACCCCTTGTACAGAGGAAGTGTATTCACAAAAGAAGTGTTTTACACGGTAGAGGGCATCACAATCATTGAAATAAGATGACCTCAGTCCATTAGCTTTCCTATCACTTCGTTTTGCAAACGGACAGACGAAAATACATACAAACCGACACACCAAGTTCGCGGTTTATATAATACCAGGTTTGCTCCTATCGCGCGCATCACAGGGTAGGGAGGAACCACGGAATAGCAGCATGACGTACTCCATTAACCACCTCACTATTGAATGTGTTATACCTCCTTATACCCCTTCTCTCCGGCGCATGGCAGCGCCATGTTCTCCTCCCTTTCTCCTCTCCCCCTTCCCTCCCTCTTTCTCTCTCCCCCTCCCTTCCAGCCTCCCCTTTCTTGCCCCTTCCCTCTACCCCTCTCCTCCTCCCCCCCCCGCTCATCCGGCTGCCACGGCAGCACCATGTAGAATGAGACTGAGTGTGCTCGATCGGTGTTTATATAGCCGCTGTGGGTGTTATCATGATCATGACATCAACATCACGAAGTGTTGCCCTTCGTACTCCCTGGTTTTGTGAGCGGTTGGTCCGGACGGACAGAACGACACACGCACACACCACACCGACACACCAAAGTTCTGGTTTATATGAAGTGATGGAACAATACTGATGCACGTTAGGAGAAGGTGATTTGCAGAAGAGAAACCCTCTGAAAGGTGCTTGTTAATTGATTTTTGGCCACTTCTATAGATGAAGAGCAGCAGTCAAAAAATGTCCTAGCGGCATAGCGAACTCTCTGCCGCACCGCATTTGTCTACGTTCTAGATTTCAAGTGGAAGTATTGAAGTCATGAACGCGTGAATTTTGGACCAAAATTTTGCTGCATAATCGAAGTTGATATTGGTTCAACTTGAACGAAGGGATTGAACGAAAGGAAGGATAAGAAGATCTCGGGCATGATACCGGCGGGAAACTGTATTTCGATCATAAGCAAAAGTGGTGCTATCTCAATTGGGTGGGGGTACCACGCGGCAGCGCGGCGCTCTATTTTTCTCCTCCTGCAAGGCTTAGTCCTCGACGGCGCATATTTCGAAACTGCCACGTGATGGCGAAATAGCCATCACGTGGCAGTTTCGAAATGCGGGCCCACACTGCCCCTGGGACAAAGCTTTTGGAGTAGGGCGCCGCGCCGCCGCATGGTCCTCGCCCCAACTATGATAGCACCGCGAAAGCTACCATTTCCATGGGGGTGGAACTCAACAATGTGGTTCAGCGTTCCAAGGTTAGTATTATATTACCAGTTTAGCTCCGCACGCAACGCACCACATGTGAGCTTTAGTGGAACTGGACAAGTTGCAAAATATGAGGTCACATGGCCGACATACTAGTAGTGATATACTTCAGAAGATGCGCTAAATGAAGTCCAAAAATTGTCCATTTTCACTGATAATGGTAGCTTAATGTGAGCATACACATACACACTGTGTATTGTGCGGTATCCTTACCAATGCTGGACAACTCTGGCACTGTCGCCTAAACCCACACCCTGAAAAAATGCCGGACGAGTTTTCCTGGCATGCTGCCCACTTTTGAACCTACTTCGTTGCGGGACCATGCTCCTCTCTTTACCATCAATTGATTCTGGCACTTCCTTAGACATTGTTAGAAGGTTTTCAGTGCGGTTAGGAGCGAGTCAACCAAAGAGAAAAGCGCAAGATACTTGGGCGCAACGTGGCTACGGAGTGGGGAGGGGGGACATCCTGTAACATTGCGACAGGTTCACGGAAATTTTCAGTTTTGGGACTAAGCTTTGGAGGAGAAGAGGAAATCGAGCTGCGTAAGTAAATTTCATTCGCTCCGGAATTCATCCTTTTGCTCAGATCTAGTGGATTCCGACGGGCTGCCCCCCCCCCCGGAAGCACATTGCGCCGACAATTGCTTATATATGTCACATGTATTCTTTGCATCGAATACATAACTTTAGTTTGATCATTCTCTCCAGGCATTTATAAGCGCATAGCAGGCGCTTAGCGTCGAGATACGCTTCATAAGCGATTCATACCGAATCGAGCATTTAGCACTTACGATTAGATACATGTTTGGCCTTGTTCAAAGAGTTCAGCCCATGCATAGGTCAGATTTTGACTCCGTCATTTCGGTTACGGTTCGTGGCGCGATGTGCCTTTGGGGGGAGGGGGAGGGGTAGTCTGTCGGAAGGCTACAAGGACTAGGCCTAACGCAGAGGGACGAATTTCGGAGCGATTGAAAATTGCTTACGCAGCGAAGTTGCTTACGCAGCAAAAATTCCCTCTTCTCCTACAAAGCTTAGCCCCAAAACTGAGCAAATCCGTGAATTTGACGCCAAGTTTTCGGCCCCCCCCCGGAGCCACATTGCGCCCGGTTCATTTATGACTCGACCATTTGGACAAGATGATTATCAAATGCTCCGTAATCACATTCTCGGCAAAGTGATTTCCTATGTGGAACAAAAGCAACCCTTGTAGAAAAAGTGTCCTTACTTCCGTGAATCGTCGTCGACGCTGATCAGTGGAGTCATTCGTTGTTGATGCCGCGATTAAGCCTACTACATTCCCTTTTGGTTCATTTAGAAGTGAGCTCCGAGCTGTTCGCAATCGTTACTTCATCATACAATATGTGCGTCACATGAAAAAAGGACTTCAACATCCCCTAAACGTTCGAATTGGACCTCTGTGCATAGTCACATTCAACAGTCACAAATGGCTTGGTGGGACCCAATAGTTGACATTAACCTGACTACTCACACGACTTTGCCTCACTTTGAGACTGAACGGTTAGAAACAATCCTTCCATATCTCCAGCCTAAAACTGCAGCCCGAAGAAGCGCAAAACCAAATGATGTTCAAGGGTGGATGCAGCATGGTCCCACAACGAACTAATTCAAACAGTGGGCAGCTTGCCAAAAAACTCGTCCGGCATTTTTTCAGGGTGTAGGTGTAGGCGACAGTAACTCTGGCCTAATCAGAGCTCCTAGGATTATATCATTGACCCCTAACGCCCTTGACACGCAGCCCGCAGCTCATCCACCACAAGAACGATATTGTTCCACTCGACCGATTCTTATTTGTTTTGAGTAGGAGCAAGCGAACTGTCCAGCGTCCAGCGAATCTTTGCTACTCTAGAAATCGTACCAATAATAATTAAAACAACCGCTCAAGCAAGAAGTTATCCTCAAACTGACGACTAGGCTGTTTCACCACTGGATTACGATTGATAACGTATGTTGTCAAACATTCCACAGCCGTATCAGAGCACCAATCAAGTATGACGTTCATTATTCATGACCCTCCTCTCTAACCACGTGTGATGAAAGTCTCGCAGTTCTGCCTCCTCCTTCACTTACTACTGACACTGACCTTCGGCATCTGCCGCTTGGCCTACGGTTGGCTTTCAATCTATTCACAAATTCAGAACAATGTTTTTGAAAGACCTTACTTACAGATGCCAAAAACTGTGGTCTTCCTGGGAAAGACTTCGCTAAGCAACGGACCAGAAGGTGCTAAATCATTCAACAAAAAAACTTCGTGGCTCAAGTGTAGAATGGAGAAGGGAGGGTATGAGAGTGGGGTCAACATCGCGACGCTGCAGTTTGGTCCTTTTCGCGTGTGCAAGGAGTTTTATCGAGTTTGTCGTGGATTCTAATTCTGATTCCTGCGCCGAAATGCTCCTCAACTACAAATGAGCCTTTTCCTGAAAAAAATACACTGTTTTGATGCAACAGATGTTCCTTTTGCTCCTTTCCTTAGGTGTTCTATTTTGATCACAAAAAAAACTGAATCGTGAAACTGATCCTAGCTACCTTCTAAGAAACGAGATGCAAGCGAGACGAGAACAACGTGCAAGCTTGGTCTCTAATTGTAAGCACTGACAGTCCCAATCCTCAAGGAGTAACGGCACCTATATTCGAGGGCCAGTATTTGGGTGGAAATAAAACCTCTTTCCGAGAGAAATGCATTAGACTGACAGACGTCGAAGAGTCAAACAGGAGTCAAACAATGTCAACTAGTGGAAGATAAGGAGACTGGTAAGGGAACACTGATAGTAGGTGATGGAAAGTGATGAGTTATGATAGAAGCCGATTATGCCGGTCGACATGCGAAAGCAATCAATTTTGCCCTTCGTGTCATGGAGCGTTCAGAGTTGGCTATCATACGTGCGATTAGGCGAGTAGGCGATAAGAAAAGAATATGTATTCGATTTGTGCTCCGCCCATCGAGCGATCGCCCGATCGCCTACTCGCCTAATCGCCTACTCGCCTACTCGCCTACAACGCTCTACTTGCGGAACAAACCAATATACGTATGAAGTCCTCCTCGCCTTATCGCCTACTCGCCTAATCGCCTGTCTGCAACTTTGAACACTCCATTAACTGTAGCATTTGCATACCCATGGCTGTTATGTGGGGTAAGACGGTGACTGAGGAGGTAGGTAAAAGAAAGTGGTAGCAACTGATAAGAAATAATAAGGAGCGTCGCAGTGTGAGTATCACCAGTTTCGTTGCGGCCTTCGCGGTGACATTGCAACCTTGACTTTCACATTTTACATGCAGGGGAATTAGTCGGACGGAAAGACCGATGTCATAGTTTTCAAATCCAACGTTGCACCAGCGAATCGAACTATGTACCAGCGACTCAATAGTGGCGGGCCCCAACGTTCGAAGAAGTCCCGTCACTTTTGAACAGCGTCCACTGTTAGGTGACACTGTTTGAAATTGGCGGGGTGCTGATGGTAGCTATCGGAGCGGGTAACATGTTAAGGTGCTATCACAAGATACGGGGGCATAGTGATGGCAGTGTAGTTGGAAACTGCTTGAATTATCTCCTTGTTGAAATTGGTACAAAGCCTTGAGCGGAGAAAGTGAGACTCCAGGGTGCGTAAGCGTTTTCGTCTTCCATGAAGTTCTGGCTCCCATCTAGGCTTAGTCATGGAGGATGTCGCGTATCTCGCATTAGCACCCATGTTCCATTTATAACCCTTAACCGGAAACATCAAAAATTTGTGAGCGGCTTAACTATCAAAACTTGCGCCGATAGCGAATTCTATCAGAGATAGCTCAAATGTCGATTAGCTGATCAGATTTCACTCCCATGCCAACACTTTTAGAGAGAAATTCTATTAAAGGAAGCGATTACGATAAAGAGGGAGCGCATCGGGGAAGCATATGCACCACACGAATCAGTTACTTGGCTGCCAGGGAAGCGAGTGTGGCGCTTTCACGACGAAAGGTGCGCTGGTTGCTGAGCAGGACTTCGAAAGCGCTCCGCCCCCAAAAGCGATCCGCCCACTAGTTTACTTGTTGATTTGGACGAGCTAGCATCTCGATTAAAGCGTAGTTTGGCATGGTGCCATCAAATGCGTTGCGGTGAACTCGTTCATCATACGTCCACTTTCTGAGCTGTTACCTGTTCATGAGTGAAAACCAACGGCCAAAAAGGGGGTCCCGTTTTGCGTTTCTTGACGGATTTTTCTGCTTTTTTTTCGCTGCTGGCGTACCATTGAGCACCACCACGTCACACTAAACCCTTCTTGAATTTATCGTAAACGCTGCCTTTCCGCTCAAGTTTCCGAATTCAATATCAGTGCTGAATGCATCTGTAGTGCGCCCAGGGTCAAGCGTGCGTTGAGGAATCCTCGACATGTCACAGAGGGGGGGTCGTATTGGCCCGCTGGGGAGAGATCGGGCCCGATTGATACAGTAGGATCATCGTCGGAGGACAAACATTAAGGATCGAATCGATACCAGGCCAGAGTATTTCCAATAACAATTGAGTGTTTCATCACCACACAAGTCAAAGGATCCGAAATTCGCACGTTTTCTAGGGATATTTTATCTTTCAAGTAGGTCCTCAAATCCAACGAGATGTGAAGCACACGGCGCATCCCAGAGTGGGCCCAGTTGGTTGCGCGCGCTTCAGCTACGGCTATCTTGATAACGAATCTTAATTCAGGAAGAATCAAGAGGGTTCTGAAAGAGTTCATGTTAAATTACAGAGAGGAGTACACTATTCAACAAGAAACGCAGCCTTCAGCGTCAAATTCACAAGCATGTAACCTTTAAAGTTGAGACCGCTAAACAATTTTACACTTTTTGCAGAGAGAAAAGCACGAGGATTTTGAATCTGCTCCTACTTCAGTATGTAATCGCTCCTGCAAGGAGCTATAGTCGTTGGATAGTGCTAATGTAGCGAAAAAGTACCTTTCGGCGGTACTCGGGCAAAAATCCTCAACGTGGCCATTTTTTAATACTGGACGTATGAAGCTGCTTTAGCGACCGTTTGATAGAGAAAATCTTCTAGTTTTGTATGACGTATCAACTTTTTGAATTTGACGGAAATGAAGCAAGTTATTGCTCCGGAAAGTGTAAAAACTCGTGCTCGTCTCGAATTTTCCTCGTTATTTGATCTAAATTTGTTATTTCTTATAACTTCCTGTAATTTCAGTACTGATTAGAAAAAGCTCTTCACAAAACTCCCAAATCAGCTTTCAGATTGAAAATTCGTTAACTTTGAAGAAAGTTATAATCATTTGAATATTTGTTCAAATTTCAATAGTAAATAAGCTGCTCCACGGTCAACGCCAAAGTCCAGTCAACACACAGCTGGAAGGCTTTTACAAGGCTTCCTTTGAGCGAAAGGGACGTGTAAATTGAGAACCATAATCTGTGTAGTACTAGAATTTGGTAAGTCTTGTGGAGGAAATAAACAAAGAAGAGATGTTGTCATAGTATGCCATTTTTAGTGGCTAGTTTGTCGTTTTTTGCTCCGTTTCTCGTTTGCTCGTTTGGTAGGACTCATCATTAATGATCATTCTTTGACTTTTTCACTTTTATACTTTTTAAACGAGTTTTTTTTGTGGACGATGGGGTAGCAGGGCTTTTTTATGAGACTGTCGCCTAAACCTACACCCTGAAAAAATGCAGGACGAGTTTTTTGGCAAGCTGCCCACTGTTTGAATTCAGTTCGTTGCGGGACCCACGCCATTTGCCACTACCGTAATTGGTTTTGGCGCATCGTTCCTATTAGGACTGTACATTTGAAGCTGCAAAGCTTGTAAGAAGGGAAAGTACAGCATTGACGTTTACGAGAGTTGAAATGATACATTGGCTTTAACAAACTAGGATATTCTCATTATTAGCACTTATTATTGTAATGTTGAAGTACTAATAAGTAATTGCTGAATATGAAGAAAGCCTATGTGATCAGGTGCAACCGATCTATTGTATTCTAGAATGGTCATACTAATATATGGCAATAAAAATCAGCATCCTTTGCTCTTGCGAACCGAACCAGTTACGAAAGGAGTTTGGTGGAGATGACAGCGAGTTGAGGTCATGGAAGAAAAGGCGATCTACATGTAGCAGAGTATGTTCTGAGCAGCTCAGGCGATGATACGTTTATCTTCATGGATGGCTCTGCCTCCAGGTAGCGGATCCCCCCTGTGCTTTCTAGGTGATGAGCGGTTGTCCTTTGCGGTTAGAGTATAGAAAAGAGAGCAACTTCAATGACGTCATCTGTCGTAAAATCTTGTCGAGCGCGGAAATCAGACAAGAAGAAGTCCTGTATCGCGGATTCCCTAGGTTTTTACTCCATTCAGCGGCGATTCGATTGAGGAGTAACTACGGGTCCATGAAATATGTGTGATTTGGAGGTTGGGTAACCTGTATGGGTTAGATTATGCAAATCTTGTAGAATTTTGGGCCGGTATACTTTTTTCAAGCTCACTACTTGTGGCCTCCAGTGGAGAATTTGAACCCTAATGCTATTCATTTGTCGTTTCTTTAAGGTGTTTACTATCATACACTTGTATGCGATCTATCAAGCTGTACGTTCGCCGAGGTTGGAAACCCTGAATCTCGAGCGGGCCACTATACTTGTTGGGTTCGCAAAGCAATCCAATTCTATTCTCCGCCCAATATTTTGAAGTTACTCCAACTCATCTGTAGTGCTTGATGGAGTCCGGCAAAATCGTGGCCGTGAATGAATGCAACAACATTGCATTCATTCCAAAAACCAATGTCAACCATTCAAATGGACAGTCCTAATAGGAACGATGCGCCAAAACCAATTACGGTAGTGGCAAATGGCGTGGGTCCCGCAACGAACTGAATTCAAACAGTGGGCAGCTTGCCAAAAAACTCGTCCTGCATTTTTTCAGGGTGTAGGTTTAGGCGACAGTTTTTATGAGCAGTTTTGGTGGAGAATTAAACAACTTTTTCATAGTTCGGCTTTTGAAGAGGGTTGTTTCATGGACTTCGGCCTTCGGCAGGGGGGGGGGTCGTATTTCCGAATTTTCCTCGACGCCTCGCTTGACCCTGAGTGCGCCTTAGGGCGACCACGTATCAAGCGACGCATTGAAAGAACCGGGATAAAGTGTCGATTCCTAGATTGGAGACAAATCCTGCGGTAGAATAGAATGCGGTTGTAGAGAGAATGATCTTGGCATAGGTGGAAAAGGCCGGAAAATCCTAGCGAAGGCACTCCGAGAACCAAGCGGGAAAATTACCGTCGTCAATACTTGTGACAGTGTATGGCGGTAATTTGGACGCCTTGCAGGCTTTCGAGTGTTATTTACGGAAACAAACACATTTTTTATTCTTTTCGTTTTTATTGTGAATGGTGGGTCTCAAGTATGTGATTTATGAGTGAGATGATTTCATGATTTTTTTCGTGGATGATTCCTATCGTAATGCAGCGATTGCGACACGTACCAGGGGGACTTACAAGGGAATTTGGGGTGCTCAATGGCACACTAATGGCGAAAGAGCATGAAATTTCATCAAGAAAATACAGGTCGGGACATCCATGCATAGCCGTTGATTTCGCAAAGGACGAGCAGCCGCTAAGACGACGGAGGTATGGACGAGTTTGTCGCGACGCTTTTGGTGGCACTGCCAATCCATGCTCCAGTCGAGTTGCTCCAGTTGTGCCGCTGCTGGCAACACAGCTCGTCCACTCATCAACTTAATTAGTGGGCAGAGCGCTTTCGGATCTTACTCAGCAACCGGCGCACACGTGAAAGCGCCACACTAGCTTTCTTGGCTCCAAGCTACTGCTCCGTGTGGCGTATATACTTCTCCGATGCGCTCCCTTTCTGTCTTATTCACTTCCTTCGGCATTAGTTTTAGAGACATTTTATCCATCCGATTGCATAGGCAAACAATGAACGAATCTTCCGTATCATAACTCCTTCTGCTATAACTTGGGGGTTTGTTTTCTCTTCAGTGAAATTGAATTCTGCCTACAGTTAACGTTGCAAAAAGTTCAAGAAGTAATCGGAGCTCCAGCGCTTTTTCTATTCGAAGAGTGAGATGGTTTCCTTTGGGTGCACCCCTCGTTATGTTCATCTTTGATTTTTTCAAATTAAACAGTGTTATTGAATAAAAGGGCCAATTTTAATGACAGCATATTAGTGAGAAATTACTAGCCATATGGTGAATTGACGTGAGAGAAAGTCCCAGTTGTAATTGTGCAAATCGTTAGACTGCCAAAACCAGCGTGACTTCAAGGGCAGACATGGAGCAGGCTCTCTGGTACTCCGGAGAGTGTGCTCATGACCGCCTATCAACGACCGTCCACCAATGACGTTCAAAGCCGCACCACTCGTGATCGCTGCCTCAATACGAGCCGCTAATATCCCAAGAAATCTGATGGGAATAATACTTACTACTTACTGTTGTCACAACCGCTCTGGTGCTGTACTGTAATGATCTGACAGCGCTACTACATCGCCGTAGCAAATGACGTCACTGCAACTTCTTCTCATTTCATTAGCGCATAAAAAAAATGCGCAGCGCATATATAAAATTGACGAGCGGTATGTATGTTTTTTATATTTACTTATTCGTTCAGGACATCGACAGATCTCAAATCCTACTCAGACTATATGGAAGATTACATCCTTGACGATCACATTGCAGAACAGGACGCTAACGACCCTATGAGGCGAAAGGTGGTTGTACAAACAAGTCATTATTTGATGATCTAATTCTATCAACAAGTGACAGAAATGCTGTATTGAGAAAGATTTGTAAAGAAGCGATAGCATATGAGCTCCGTGTTGTAGCATTGCTCACTAAATTGGAAGTGTATTGGTGTAAGAAGTACCAAATCAAATCAGAGTGAGACCACCGCTTACTGTACCGGGATTGACAGCAAGCCGAGGCAACTATTACATAGTTAGTGCCACCACATTTTCCCTGACCGACAGCTTTCCGAGAAACAGCTCCTCCTTGATTCAGCAACGTAGACGGAATTTTGGCAGATTCTTCTGTAGCTGAGGAAGGTAGCGGCGGCGGCCTCCATCGTCCACAGCCCTCTCACGTCACCGAGATAGCGAGCGTGATAGCAGGGCCAGTCATTTGATTGTGTGAAGGCAGAAACGCGCGATTAGAGTACATCACTGAGATGGCACAGAACAAGTAAAAAATGTGCGCCATCGCCATTCCTTCGTCCAGCCGCGCAACATCAATAATACCGAAGGGCAGCTGCATGTGTATTCAACCTCCACTTCATACTATCAATACGTTCACACAGTGAAAATTATTTTTGTAGTCTCCAGGTCCACCTTTCTTGGAACCGGGGCATTGTTTATGAACTTTATTGTTGCTTATGTGCCAAACAGGTTTAGGATGGTGGAATCTTTATTGAGCCTAACGTTTCGACAAATTCGTCGTTATCAAAGGCCTGAAAGCGTTTTGAAACTTCAAGTGCTGCCATCCGCACAACATAATTACGCATTCGGCCCAGTTAACCATGCTGATTACCCAGAGATTGGAAACCATAACTGTGGGTTACCCACCAAAACTCCACCAGTGCCGGTGACCGCTCAGCCTCCATTAGTGACTCGAAAAATCAGTAGACAACCGGTCGTGCGCTGCATATAAAGCGTGTACTGTTGTTACAGTTCATATCTATAGTTTTCAGCGTGATCGCCATCCCTTCCTACAACCAATGGCAATGGCATTGTCCATACTACGCAGGTGTCAGGCCCTTACCTTACCTAACGAAATCGAATTGCTCAGTTTCGTACGAATTTGCTTGGGTCGACTTTGTGAATGGTTAAGGGCACTATCGCAAGATACGGGAGCATTATGGTGGCAGTAAACTTAAAACCGCGTGAAACATCACTCCCCCGTCAATTGGGGCTAAGCTTTGGGCAGGGGACGAGAAACTTCTTGTGCCAGCTATGAGGAACTGCTGGAATCGGAATTCCGATGGCTATCCTACTATATATAATTCGCTAAGTGTGTGTATGTGTGTGTAATGATGGAACGCTGTAATTTCAGTATTATGTAGGGGCCAGGACGGAACATATTTGGTGGGGGGTCAGAAAGTGATAACGACTGATAAGAGCTGATAAGAGGCGCTGAAACGCAAATTTCACGAAATTCATAGCGCGCGTCCCAGCAGCAGTGAGGCGTTGGTTCCAACAAGTGATGTGGAGGGTGGGACGGGAACATATTTGGTGGGGACCGAATATGATAACAGCTGATAAGGGGCGCCGAAAGGCACGAGTCATCAAATGAATATCGCGTGTCACAGCAGCAATGAAGCGTTGGATTCGTCAAGTGATGTAGAGTGTGGGACGGGAACATATTTGGTGGTGGACCGAGAATGATAATAGTTGATAAAAGCTCATAATAACGATGTAGGTAAGAACATTAGGTCGCTTCAAACCTAATAGCAGATAAGAATCACTACCCATTTCATTTTTATTTCATTTGCGTTCCATCGTCAGCACCATACTCCCTTCGACCGCTACTTTGCCTAAATTTCCTGCGAATGTGTGTAGAGGCTGTCTGAAGAAATGCGATAATGATCAATGGGCATTTCTGTCTCAACATCATTAGCATCAAATATTATTCGACCGCTAAATCACGCTGACATTCAAGGCATGGTGGTTGTTTACATACACCACTTCACTTCTGCAAGCTATCGCGCGTATCAAGCGGTGAGCTTCAGCAGAAGTGGAGAGGCTATGAAAAGGATCGGCTAGGGTATTTCATTATGAATCAGCATCAAGACAGCGGTTAGCTTTTTTAGGGGTGGGACACAACGTGCTGTTTCATTTCAACGAAGCCGACCGCTTTATGTGCGCGGTAGCGTGCGGAGCTAAACTGGTATGTGTATGACTGTGGAGTTGAAATTGGAGTGGAATTCGGACCGGGTCCTGTCTCTTCAGTTTGGAGGGCGAGGAAAACAGCCTCGATAATGAGATAGTAACGTTGAAATCGACTTATTTGACGTAAAATTTTCTAACCAACTGTATCAGCCTTGAGCGGTGCTAAGAAGCGATCCTCAGTAGAGAATGTGTGCCCAAGCCTAACCAGGGTAATGGAGGGATAGACGGGACGATCTTCAAAGTAGATAAACTAATAACCAAATGCGCAAAGTTGCCTATAACCTGGATGAGTAATAGTATGAGATATTACGCCGAATCTTATCGAAACGTCACATCAGGTAAATTGATTGCTCATTATGAAAGCTCTTACTCAAGCTCGTAATGACACCCCAAGCAAAAGAGAAGCAGAGTACAATGGAATGTTCCTCCCATCTCCAAACCTCTATTTTCACAGATAGATACAGTATGAAAAAAATCCCTCCATAGTCTGTTAACGGCCAATTTGCCCTGTTACATTCCTTTTCGTAGCCGTAAGAACTTTTATGGCTCAAAAGACACACCTACACACTGGCAAGACGAAACACCAAGTGCTTCATACCCGAGTGATCCAAAAATGGCGCCCATAATTCACCTCGTCATTGCAGGTAATGGGAGGCAAAGACGCTCTCATGGGAGAGTCGCCATGGAGTGTTCTACTGAAAGTAACTGGAACTGGCGGTACGAACAGCACTGATTATTCTGACATTGAGTTCCCCCGTAAGTATTCTCCAGGGGAACAGTAGAAATACATACTAAAAATAAAATCTTGAAAAGAAAACTACACATTTTCAAGTATTTATAAGACTAGAGCTTTCTCCGTTATTGTCCTTTAGCTGTGTGTGGAGGTACACTTGTCACACCACGCCACTTCATTACGGCTGCCCATTGTTTCTGGAGAAATGTGGGTGCTACACCATGCAGGTTGGACGGTTTTTTTTGTATTTGAAAAATGTATCCATTTATTTGTTTTCGTTTTGCAGCATGGAGGACATGTATCCGATTGATTTTGTAAGGAAGAATTCCATAGTCCAAGTTGGTGGTATTTGTTATGAACAAGACACCAAAGTGAAATGTAGCGGTAAGAAAGTCGGCACAAAAATGCGGGTCAAAAAGTAAGATTAAAGTTTTGTTAGCGGAGATTTTACATTTAAGGCAATGTTTGGGAATTCTGGACAAAATGAAGTTCTTGCATGAGAAATATGGAATGGAAAGTAACCGCTGAGCATGTACCTATGGCGCCATGCTGGACAGGGCCGAAACGCCGAGGCTCTAATGCTTGCTCCGCCCAGTGTCACTGACCCCGCCCACAAATCAGTGTTATTTCTTTCCGCCGCCATTGGAGAGGGGTGCTTTATTTTAGTCCTCATCGCCGGTATTTGTCGTTTTTTCATTATTGTCGTTGAACTTCAAATCTCTACTGTCACTTACAAGCGCAATAACACATCAGCTGGCTCCCAGACTTTGCCTTTAAGTTCTCAGCCTGAATGAGGGAGCGGTTGAACTTGAAGGAGGATCTCACGATCAGGGTGGAGCCTGAGAAGGGGTAATTTAACTAGTGAAATGACAGACTGGCACCTAAGGGTGCGCGTTCCGCAGACAAGGCCACGCCCACAGCTGCCCATTAGGGCCGTACCCGCGCCGCTGCGCTACGTCCGATCGGCTGGCCCCTCGCCGCCCCGCTCTAGCCGCTCTAGTAGAGAGAGCGTTAGTATTAAGGAGCTCAGCACCGATGAGAATTGCTCAACGCGTAAATCAGTGGGCAGCAATGGATACTAGGATCGGGTTCAAGGTGTTTTGCTTGATTTTATCTTCGCCCATGCTCACTCTACATCTTTAGCTTGATTTCGAATGGGGTGACTTTTCATCGTAACCTACGCTTTTCAACTCAACTCAGTGATAAAACCAAAAGTGCGAATTGGACTGGCAGCGGAGAAAAGAGGGAAGAAACCATCAAAAACGCTGATAATAAATGTCGGTGTTTCCTTACAAGGGACTGAAGGATAGAGACAGCGCGCCAAGGAGAGAGATCAGTCGAGTGGGCATCCTGGACGAGAGGACGTTGACAACCGTGATCAAGGGAATTCGCTGTCATTCGCTATGACAGTACCCTTACGCTCTTGTTGCACTTTCACTCTTTTTACCCACGACAGGGGCTTTTCTACGACCATCGTATTCAGCTCTAACTTAACCATCAACGGAGGATCCAGTTGTTAAATGCGCTTCGGGAGGGAGGGGAGCGCTTTCAGATAAAGTTGACCTAAGATTGTCGTGCAAGTAAAATCAAATAATTAATTAGTATTTATGACATCTTTCGAAGACACCCACAGCCGTCTGTAGTGTCGGTAGAAGAGTTAGAACTTGAAGATGAAGGACTAGGTGGCCAACGCTGGACAAAAAATCAAAGAAACCATTAGAATTGCAGTAAAAAAACACACAATTAAACGAATAAAGGACCAACGACTTTGGTGTGAAGAAAGAGTATGGCAACAAGCGAAACGCAGGCAATTTCTATGATGACACTTACGAGGGAGGTCTTTCAGGTGAACCCGCGCTTTCTCAAAACGGTTTTTTGCATGATGTAGAGGGATGTGCGTGGATTACAGAACTGTAGTCCATTTCCGCTAAATGGCTCTCTGAATGCCAAAAAAGGAGTGAAAATAATTTCGTCGGATACTGCAATTTTTGCGCATTCACCGTGGTTTGTTTCATTTATGGCGTGGACTGCTTGTAACGAAGGGTTCTCGCAAGCTCTGTATCGAAAACAACGCGAAGTTTGGCCAAAATTGGAAAGTTGTCGTAGTGATGTCATGCTATGTACTGAAGAGCGTGTGGAAGTTTCATGAGTGCATTTGGCTACTCACATTCGGCAGCGTCGGTGGTGTAGTGGATAGCGATATGGACTTCAATTGGCACGGTTGGACGGGGTTGCTGGTTCGGATCCTCGAGATGCGCAAATTTTTGCGTTTCTTGTTGGCACTTCCAGATCTCGATCTCGAGGCTCCAAGTTGCATAAACGCCATAATAGATGTATTATTCATGATCAGAACCGTTAATAACCCCGATGAGGTAAGTTTTCACCGAAAGCAGGCAAACAAAGTTGTAACGTCGAAATGGCGCCAGATAGCGGCGGCTCCAAAAAACAATGCCATATTCTTAACCAGCGCACTGATTTACCTCTATAGCCGAAGTTTCGAGGAAAATCGCATCTTTGACCTAACTTCGAAAATTTCCACCAGACATAAGTAACTCTTCAAGTATTTCAAGTAGTAGTCGCTTGGGGGCAGCTCCGTGTGGAGAACTAGCAGAAACTACTGCATTGCGGATGTCCCCTCTCCCCGACCGTCATCAGCTTGGGTGTCTACTATTCTGTTCGGTAGGAACATTTCTCATTCCTTGATGAGGATCTACAGGAGGTCATTTTCAAGAAGTTCGCCGTCGAGCCTGACGTGCTACAGAGTTTACTTACTCATAGAGCAATTTTCCGAAGTTGGGTCAAAGTATTGATTTTCTTGTAAACTTCGGACACAAGGGTAATCAGGTGTCCTGATTACGACTATGACATTCATTTTCAGCTCCGACATAATTTTGGGGCCCCCCGTTCTTGCGTTACAACTTTCTCCCACCAATTTTCGCTTACTTTTAAGGGTTTTTGCAAGCCTAATTACAAATATGACGTCATTTCCTGGTGTTGACGTATTTGGTGCCACACTAGTTGCGCCAAATCTCAATGCAAAAAATTTGTCGAATGGCGGAATCGGACCAAGGACCATTTGCTCACTCATTTGCTCATCCTTTTTTGGCGTTCAAAAAGCCATTTAGCGGAAATGGACTACAGTTCTGTAATCCATGCACATCCCTCTACATCATGCAAAAAACCGTCTTGAGAAAGCGCGGGTACACCAGAAAGACCTCCCCTTGTTAGTGACGCGTCACGAGCTAGGAGTGCAGCCAGGGTCAACCCTAGCGTTGGTAGTAAATTTTTATGACCCCTCCTCTCCCCAGAGGAGTATCGTTACGATTTCACCATCACCACTAGCCCTGCGGGGTCTCCAATACCGTCGTTTCGTTTGTATAGTGTATTTGTTTTGGTGGAAGATCGATGCCCTCCAACTCCTTCCCTGGAGGGTAAGTATTTCTAACGGAGCGACGACCCCCTTTCCAAAATTGCAACTAGACCCCTCCCTTTTGTTGGTACTGGTACTTACTGACTACCTGGGTGCAGCTACAGAAGCAGCCTTACGGCTTGGTGGCCTCCCCCCACAAATTCTTGACACGAACGTTATCACCCACTTACTTGCGGATTACAGCACCTTCTTCCGGAGAGATCTTATTTCTCTAGGCGATTTGCTTTGTGTTCTAGAAATTGAAACCAGATTTAGTTGATAGTTCAATACAAGCGGAATCTCAGATCTGGCTTTTCAGCGGATTCTATGAAGGATTTTTCAAGGCAGGATGTACTGGAACGAGAGATA
The DNA here is from genome assembly GCA_036418205.1 of Ostertagia ostertagi. Lineage (NCBI taxonomy): Eukaryota > Metazoa > Nematoda > Chromadorea > Rhabditida > Trichostrongylidae > Ostertagia > Ostertagia ostertagi. The sequence goes on along the minus strand of MU868862.1, from coordinate 20,334 downwards.
TTGCAATTATGGAATTGGATAGGGATGTTCCTGCTGGCATTCATCACATTTGCTTGCCTCACCTTCACCATATAGATGAACTGGACGACGACTCGATGAAGCTCTTCTCAACTGGATGGGGCCTCGATCGTCCGTAATAATTTTTTTTCCTTAACTTCCTTAACTTCCTTTTCAATGTCCACGTCAATGATCTCATTACTTTCAGCACTTCGCGGTTACTTCGAGAAACCAACTCCAATCCTGCAGAAGATTGATTTGGGTATGCACTAATCCCTATCTGGAAATGACCCATTGCTTTAAAGCGAGAGATTACGATAAAGTGCGTATGCAGCGTGGAAGTACATGCACCATTGGAAGCAGTAGTCAGGGGCCCAAGGAAACGAAATGTTGCGTTTTTGTGGTCAAAGGTGCGCTAGTTGCAGCGTACAAGGCTTGCCATTCCTTTCTGAGCCCCGCCACGGTCTGTGCTCCGCCCCCAGCAGCAGCGCCCTTCGATTGCCAATGTGACGAGATATTCCACTTCCAGAGTGTATCCTATAACTTTTCATGGGATGCGTGATCAATCAAAGCATGATGCTTGCTGAAATGATAGAGGCTATCAGCATAACATGTGCAAACGACCTCCTAATTGGTTGCTAGCTCGTCCATTATCGGAGGTCAACGGGCAAAGAAAGGGGTCCCATTTTGCGCCTTCTTGACGGATTTCTTTGCTTTTTTCGCCACTGGGGCATTATTCAGCATCCCCACTTCCACTATGAACCCAGTCCAAACTTATCGTAATCCCTCGCTTTAATTGGCTGAAAAGAGATCGCCTAGCGATTCACAGTCTCAAGGGAGAATTCCACAATAAGGCCGGAGGTTTATGAAGAAGGGAATACACTTCGTTGGAAGACAGGCAGACTTCCAAGGATGCAGGACAATGCACGTTTCGCAGCAGCAGTTTGCTGTAACTGCGCCGCTCACGCCGCTGCCCGCCCATCCTTTTGCCGTCCGACTCTAGTCGCTCAGCAGAGAGATCGTAAGCGTTGAAAGGGCAATGCGGAATTGAGCAGGCAAAAAAGCGGTACCATTCAGGGTTGGGGCCGTTGCTCACGGTGTTGTCTTCATCCCTGCGCCACTGCGAACTCTGCCTTCATTTCCAATAGGCTGCTGCTTCATCGTAAACTTCGCCTTCGTGGTAATTATGTACTAGAATGTTTCCTTTCATTTACCCACAGAAGCAAAGCTTGTACAATCTTCATCATCGTTATTAACCTCAAAAGATCGCTAAACTTCACAAAAAAATGCCCCTGAATCATACAAAAAATGGGAACTATAGTCATGCGCTTTTTTGTTGTTAAAACAGTAGTAAAAGAATTTCGTCTTGTTTTTGACTGTTAACTGCTGTTCGCCGCAGCCGCCTTGCGAAACTTTCACAAAAATGCTAGTTCAAAAAAAAACATCATGAAAAGCTGAGATAGGGCAAAACGGTGTCCCGGTAGCGCAAGTGTAGCAGAGTCAACCCTGCGTTGCGCAGTTCGCAACGGCACGTTGAGAGATCCTCAACGCACGCTGTATGGGCGGAGACGCAGACGGCTCGAGCATGCGAGTGTGAATGTTCGCGCGAGAGAACGTGTCTAATCGGGCGAAACTGCGCAACGTGGCCGTTGAGAACTGCGCAACGCAGGGTTGACTCTGGTTGTAGCGCCCAGTAAACGAGAGGTGCGGGTTTGAGTCTCACCTGGAGCGCAAGTAATTCATAACCCAGCACTCTTGTCAAATAATAAAATGTTTTTTTAATTGAATGGCATGGATGAAGATGTGTTCAAATACTGTAACGAAACACATTCAGGATCAAAAATGACTTACGAAGAATGTCAGAAAAATTCACCCACTAAGGGACCAGCTATATTTTGCACCGTTGAGAAATCGGAGAAAAACGTTTGTAAGGTGAGCGGCTAATTTCATACGGAAAATCCGAAATTCAAAATTGGGATCAAAATCAGGCGTCTGTTATAAAGGAAACATGATGTGACGAAAAAGTGAGGGTGACTCCCCCCTCCTACCCGAAGAGTATGGCCGTTGCCAGAGAGCGCAACAGAGGAGAGGTGGCCAAGCGAAAGCTTTGAAACATTGCAGCTGCTGCAGCTTACTTTGCAAGGCCCTAGCGTTTTTGTCAAGTCACCCCAGGCACGGGATTGCCGTATCAGTTATTGTCCTCTAGAGGTCTCTCCTAAACACGAGGGAATTGTCCACACAAATTCTGCGGGGGCTGTGTCCTCAAGAATACTCTGCCCAAGCCCTACTCTGCCTGGGCCTACCTACACAATGCAACCTGGCAACAGCGCACTCCTTGCCCGTTGTTTCTGCCTTCAGCCTGTTTTGTAATCGAATTCGAAATCTTTACCGCCGGCACCGCCCACTTCACCCATCGCGCCGCGGTTCCAGTTCGCCCATGTGTGCTCCGTGCACCTTGTCCCGTGCCCTACCCATTCCAAATCTGACCCCGGTCCTCGGTTTTTTTAGGTAGTACGGAATTTCGTGACACACTCAAATGCATACCGATAGAGCGCTCAAAGCTTGCAGGTGAAAATCCATTTGGGAGGGGGAAGACACTCCACTGTGTTCTCCAATAATTAAGATAAGAATGAGAGCGCTTGTAACAAGTAATCGGTCATTTGAAATGTACTTTTGATATGTATCGGTGTAGCGTAAAAGTGCTCTGAGGTGCCTGCACAATTCACCCTGCAACGGTCTAAGGGGACGACCTAGTATCAGGGGAATGGAGAACTTTGCTTCGGCCTAACTAGCACAGCACCAGGTCGACCAACCTTTTGGGTAGGATGTGAGTCCCCATCAAGTGTGCGTTTCAAATAAGTGGTTCCCATATTATTTTATCCTCAATCTTAGGTGTTTTTTCTTTAGGCCTAAAGAGCGTAATAGTATGCTCTCTAGGGCTAAAGATAAAACACTAAGAAGGGTCCTCAAAGTGGATCTTCACAATGCTTATTAGCAGGGATCTTTCTCCACCTCACATTTTGCTCTCAGCAAGCCGCATTAATGGCTGAAAAACTAGATGTTAAGGGAGACAGTGGAGGTGGAGTTACAGTACCATTTGGTGGAAGGCATTATTTGGTGGGTGTTGTGTCTCGTGGAACAGGTTGCGAAGATTTGCTCCAAGGTCTCAGTCCGGGTGCACAGGTACAATTTTTACCTAAACAAGAGTGATTTTTGCGGACATGCAAGTGATGAGTTTTCCTTTCAGGCACATACTGACCTTTCATTCTATACAGCTGATATTGACAGTGTGTTGAACATGAAAATTGAAGATCGTAAAACAAAATGGGAAAGCATAAATAGCAAACATAACTCCGAAGATACTCTGAAGAAGAAGCCGGTGAAGACGATGATGTCATAAGTAGTAGACTAATTGCCGAAGGTAATCTCATAGAAAAAAAAGAGTGATGATAATGTTGTAAATGATAAAAATATCGCCGAAGAATATGACGATGGCATTTATGAATATCAACCGTTATATAAAATAAATTCTATCCTAGTTACCTACTTGTTATACACGCTATTTGAAGCAAGCACATGTTTACTTCCTTTTATATTCCCTTTTATAAAAGAGGTCACAGCTTTTTTTTGTCTGAATACAACGGCGACTACGAAAGAGGGGATTATATGGGAATGCTTAATGGTATGTTTGTGGTGAAGAAAGCAGAAAAATCCATCACGCAAAAAAAGGGAACCCCTTATTTGGGTGTTTGGATCGCCCACGGGCGGTCAACTGAAGAGAGGGCGGAAATACGGGCGAATTGGCGCTACGCGTTTTTTAGCACCCCGCCAACTGACGTTTCTGTCGAATGTGTGGTTGCTGGCAACGCAACTCGTCCAAATCACCAACTAAACTTGGGAGCGCTTTTGGGGGCGGAGTGCTTTCGAAGTCCTGCTCAGCAACCAGCGCACCTTTCGTCGTGAAAGCGCCACACCTCGCTTCCCTGGCAGCCAAGTAACTTCGTGTGGCATACATGCTTTCCCGATGCGCTCCCACTTTATCGTAACCGCTTCCTTCAAACCCACTCCTCATCATCAAAGCGATACGGTTTGCGCACACGAAAAATGGATAGAAATGACAGGTCCGTCAGAAGGATTAAAGGCATGCCCCAGGATCACATTGGTGTGGCTCTTGCACACGAATGCGAATGTATTGGTGCGAAATGGGCCGGCAGTAAAGAAAAAAGGAAAAGAATCCGTCGAAAACGCTTAGGTTAAGGGCTCACTCACCTTCCTAATCGGCTGTGCTAAGGGAATGAGAGACTAAGCGCGGAGAGGAGAGTATGAGGCGAGAGAGCGCTACAGATGAGAGAGCGCCAGACAACAGCCTGATAAGAGAAAAAAATCTGCAGCTTCAGCAGCTTACTTTGCAAGGCCCAAGCGCTCTTTTCCGTGCACGGGAACGCCACATTTGTGGTTGTCTATACTACAGACCGAAGAGAAGCGTTCACACGACCTCTGCCTGGAGTTGTGTCTTTAAGTCAAATTTTAACCCTTTTCTGATCCGGCTGTGCTACCGCAGTGAGGCACTTGGTGTAGAAGAGAGGATAGGCGAGAGGCACAACGTACGGGAGGGCGCGGGCACCTGGCTGCTGCGAATAGGGAAACATAGAAGCGGTCGTAGCAGTTTCAGCAACGCCCCACAGTCCTTGACTGATGTCACGTACGTACTCGAGTGTGGTAGAGAACTGCCTTGTTTAGAATATTTAACATTAAAAGCCTCATTATAGCGCTTCAGATTCAACTTTATGAAGTTTTACGTGATGTTTGATGTACCTTTGCTGATTTACAAGAACACCGTATGGCCTGCACTACCTGTTGTCTCGTTCATCATCGAATTCCTCAAGCGGGTCTCAGCGGCATCACCATTCGGCCCTCTCATGTGTCATAGTACTGCAGTTGATCTTCTTCGCGACGGACCGGTAGTTATTGTTTCGTTCGAAGCATTCACAAAAAAGTCTGAAAAGCTTTTGCCCTGGTTTGTTCAGTATTCCAGCAGACCACCCGAAAATCGCTCTGGTACAACGGTCATCACAAAAATGCTTGGAGTGTTCAGCAACCCTATTTTATTATCCATAGTTGTACAATACTCTGTTTATTTTCAAGAAAAAAAACTCAACAAAAAATGAAGAGACCAAGTTTCTTCCGCCATTTCATTTATATGCTGTTTCTATCCCATCTGCGGAAGTATTACTGTGTTGCGACATTTCTTAGCCACTGTATTCGATGGACAAGTACTGCTGCTAAACAAAGGATTGAAAAGTGAAAGCAACCCAGAGTTTCAAGGCATGCCTAGCCATTTATGTGGCTCTTGCACACGAATGCGAATGTATTGGTGCGAAATGGGCCGGCAGTGAAGAAAAAAGGAAAAGAATCCGTCGAAAACGCTTAGGTTGAGGGCTCACTCACCTTCGTAATCGGCTGTGCTAGTGCAATGAGTAACCAATTAAAGGAATCCTTCGCGGAAAATTCTTGCATTCTTTCTTAACATGAATGTGTCAGTTGTGATCACTGGAAATAGCACACAAAGTTTCACGCATGAAGATTCGGTTTCCGAAGAGAAACAAACGTACAAAAACTACACTCTATGGACAATCGAAGGTAATTCGGGCGGAGCCAAGGCGAGGCATGGAAAGAAGTTGGCTTTTGGCCGGCTACGTATCAGGCGACGCAATGAAAGAATCGGGTTAAAGCGCGCGATTTCGGAGAGTAGAGACAAATCGATCGATAGAATAGGATGGAGTAGAAGTGTAAGATGTGAATGCAATAAAGCAGAAGGCCAGAAAGAGCTTCTAGTGAAGGCACTCCAAGAACCAAGTTTGAAGCATCCCCGTCGCCAGCATTCGTGAAAGACGTCCGTGGGCGAATTGAACGCGTAGCAGCCATTTCGATTTTTCGAATTTTGTACCAAAATAAAAGGAATATTTCTGCTCTTTTCATTTTAATGGTGGATAGTGAGTCCCAAGCCAACGATTTATGGCTGAAATAGAATCATGGCTTTTCCGTGAAATATTCCTTGAATGAAGCGAAGTGAAGCGTATGAAGCCAGAGAGCGCAACAGATGAGAGGGCGCAGGGGGGGGGATAGGCCATGATAACAGAAAATCGCGGCTGCAGCAACTCACTTTTGCAAGGCCCTAGCCATAGCTTGTCGGTGTGAAATCAGTTGGGAGTAGCCATCGGTGATTTCCTATAGGTCATTCCACAGAATGGAAGAAATCGTTCACAAAATGTGCTGGTGGGGCCATCAAGAACAACGTGTAGATGATGGCCATGAGGACCTAACGAGCACTTAAGAACTAATCCTTTTCTCACAAGAATGCCGGGTTGCTCGCCTAAGGCGGGACTAGAATCCGCACTAGGTCACTAGGTCCCGCCTGGGGCGAAAGTTTTGTTCCAACCCAGTATTCTTGTGAAAAACATTCGCAAGGCGAACTGGGGCTAAAAACAGCAGTTAACAAACAAAAACAAGTCAACAATCCTTTCCTGTTTTCGCACAAAAGCCTGTGTTTATATTAAGAATATTGAGAGGGGCTGGAGGGTTTCAATAAATTTTCCAGAAAATACCGTGTACATAGTCAGCCAACAGGGCTCAAAGCTTCGGCTTCTTTCAGGAAAGAGTCGCGTCATCATAACAGCAATGATGCGATAAAAATCCCCCTGAGATCAAGTGAGATAACAGTTAGGATCATTGATCCTAAGGCTGCTCGAAGTTACTTATTTTTCGTTTGGCGTTGAATCTATGGAATTAGGGTCTAAGTGGAAGAACTTCAATGTAAAACGTTAGCAATTCCAGAAGTCGTGTAGCAATCAAAAATTTGCGGAAAAAAATAGATTTTATTGGTAACCTGTTCTATGGGGGTTTAGGCTAAAGGAGCCTTAGAAGAAGTGAAGAGTAAAAAGTAATCCAACATCAGTGATATATTCTCGTGAACCAGGCACGGTTGTTCGAGGTTATTCACCATACTAATTTCGACGCACGCTCATACATATATGGCCATAAAGTGTCCACGAAGAGGCAACGTAGCCGTGACGTCGCCTTGACCCTCATTTGCCGTCTCGTCCGACCACCTCCACTTACGAACTTCTGGCGTGATTGTGAAATGGAAACCGTGGCGAGAATTTTGCAGCGCTCCGGAAGCGCCCCATCCATCTGTTCACTCTTCCTCGAAGAAAGCTAATTCTCTGTTTTCTCACATTTTTCCAGAAGAACTGCATTTTGTTTTACCCGAAGAGCTCAGTTTCTGTTTCCACGTAGGGTTCAATACCGCCCTTATTTCTTAATTTGTTATGTTGTCTTTACCATTAACTTTACCTGCTTTTTTCGTTTACTCACTTCGAAAGTCATGATTATGTTCTTAATCGATGAGTTCTAGTAAGTCGGGTACTTCCGCTGCCGAGATTTGGCGACTGTAATCTGCTATTGATGCTTCTCCTGGGATGCACGTATGACACACCAGACAAAGAATTTGGATTCTAGTTTATGCTTTATTTATTCGGAGCCTGCTCAACACAGGCGTAAAAAATACACAATTGTCTCCATTACACTAAGAAGTTCACCTAATACATAAAGTTGATAACAAAATAACTGCTTCTTATGCGCTGCGCTTGAACAACATCTTATGGAGTGAACTCGAACTGTCAGTCGCGTGTCCAAGGAATGCGGAAAGGAGTGGCGAGAGGAGGAAGGGGGAGAGGCATAAAAAAAGCCTATCAGCCTATTCGGAATGGTTACAACCTTTGCGGTTGAAATGGAATGATCTCAACCGGAAATTGAAGAGCTCATTTCAGTCCAACAAAAAAGCTTCATACATGCCTTTTACCCGACGACATCAGAAGACTTCCTTTCGGAAGTGCGGTGGTTCACGATTCAAGCTCATCGAGTTACGATCGTAGACCATTACGACCTGCTTAGGAGGGGATATCTGAGGGATATTCTACCGTTACCCTCCATCACGGCATCCTGTGCGACGAAACGTTTGACAATCTCCGTCGTGGGCTCTTTTTTACCCTCCCCTCGTGCATATGTGTTGATCCTAAACAAGTAAGCTTCTCGAATTTCATCTTATTTCGGGCGTTAGATAGAAAATTTGCTCTTACAGTAGTTTAGCCGTAGAGTTAATAAAATAGGATTTCGAATATTCACGGTGAAGACCTTGGTTTTACATGTGAACGATCATAGCTGAGATTCCAAAAGCCGGTGAGATTTTTGGACACCATCTGCGCCGGGTATGGCCGCATGGAATTGCGCAATGGTCGCTGACCTTTGTGTGGAGACGGTAATTGCTTGCGCTCACCTGGCCCGTTCCTCGTCATCTATTCACAATGAATTCCTCAACACCGCGGTCAAAGCACTCTACGACCCCCTCGTGACCTTTTCGAGCAATGCCATCATCAAAATTACCTACGTTCTGCTTGACCTCTTCTCACAGATCTGTGAACATTCCGAACCGCTCGGGTCTAACCACTCTGCCCCCATCGCGCCACCTTTTACGCTCTGCTTTTAGTTCGGAAATTCTCTATAATTATATGTCTCTGCTACTTTTTGTTTATTGTTGATAAAAACCAAAGGATCGACCCTTCGTTTTGCTGACACATCTCTGTCGGGGTATAATGAATAGGGAAGTAATCAGCGGAATAAACTAACAAATAAATAACTGGTTGGATCCGAGACATATTTCTCTTCTTAGAATACTTTTAAGATAGCAAAACGTGATTCACACCCTAAGCGCGTGATTATGGTTACCAAAATCTTACTGTATAAGCCCTACCGTCAAACGCTTAGAAAACTCAATTTTGTAACTTTTGTCAGCCTTTGTGCAGTCCACAGTATGATTCCACCGGCTCAGAAATGTGTATCGTATTTTCATTCATACTTGCTGGAAATCGTCTTATCTTCTCTTCAACGTCATGAATTAAGCCCATATTCTATAGCTGCTTCTTAAATTTATGTGACTACATAATTGTAGTAGCGCACCTAAATGAACGGCTACGGACGCTCATGCCCTTAAAGGGTGGGGGGACACTCAAAACATGGGTTTCAAAAGGTGCTGGTAAGTGGCACTAGGTAAGCTCAGGAGAGGGTAGAAGCGCCTAGGAGAAGGAGGTTGCTCACCTTCCTATTGGTACCCCATTCCCTTCTTGTGGCCTAGTCCTAAGTTCACTAAGTGGCCTGTTAATCTCAATGTCTCCCCCCCCCAAAGGCATGAGCGCCAGCACTACGAATGCATTGCTAAACTCAGCAATAATGAGTTACCAACAGCCAGAAGGTTGCTTGAGCAAGTGCGCTCCCTTCATGAATTAACCCATCAAGGATTTGTAGCTTGTGAAGGAGTCTCAGTCTACGCAAAATATTTAGTTTGGAT
>MU868862.1:0-10135 GCA_036418205.1 Ostertagia ostertagi | reverse complement strand
ATTTACGATGTTCTGCTGTAACCGCATTTAGTCAGCTTTCCGATTCCGAGTTAAATATCTTGCCTAGGCAGCTATAAATAAACCCAAGAACTTTTCTCTAGTTGTCGTTCATGCCTTCATAATAAATAAAGCTTTAGCGTTGATCAATCTAATTTTGAGGTGCCCGCGTGCCTCGCTTCTATTTAGGACTGTAGTGGAAAATTTGGGTGCAATTTAGGCTCATTTGAATGTATGAGCCCAGTGACTAACGGGGCTTACCGATTTACATGCATGTGCATTTTTTTATCTTTTCATACGAATTTGGTACCATGGAATAACTGAGAGGGAGGAACGCAAGCATTGGTTGGTCCGCGCGGAGGTTGATCGGGCGTGCAGCCCAAAACGATGTGATCGGTGAGGGACAACGGATGGCACTGTGCTTTACTCCCGATACTCCTCCACATGCTTCAGTAAATTTCGGTAACTTCTCCACTCACCCCTACACCGTACTGGAGCAGGTTTTCTCCGTTCGGTGGAGTCGAAACGCTTCTCATCGTAAGTTTGCAGGTTCCCGCAACTAAATCAAATCCATAGCGTAACGCTCTGAATTTATTGTCTATGACTTCGAGAATCCGACAATCTAGTTTCCGTCTAAAGGCGATTGCGAAACCGAAACTAGACCCCATACTACTTCTTTGCTTTGCTCGCCCTACTCCCCTTCCTCCTTCTTCCCCCCCCCCTTCCCAATAAATTCAATAAGGTCTTTTTGGATAGACAGCTCATGAAGCTCTAAAAGTTTATTGCGAGTAAGAACTCAAAAGTGTCCTAAACTTTTCCAAAAGGAAGCGTTTTGGCAATGATCCCTCGCATAGCACCTCTTCCGGGCTGAAATAATTTTATTGAGCCTTAATTACATTTAAAATAATTCTTAAAAATCGATCGTTTGTGTTTATAACGTAACTTTGCGCCATCGCAAGATGCGGTGACTTCATACAGCAAGTATACCCAGGCTTACGCATCCTGGAGCCTCTCCTCCTTACCTAAGGCTTAGACCTGGTCTTACCAAAAAGGAGATATTTTGCAAGGTTTTAAATGCATTGCCACCATGCCTCGTATCTTGCGATAGCGCTGTATTCTATATACAATCTTCAAATTTTATCTGAAAACTTATATTTTCAGTTTTTCTTCTTTTCAATTTTACATTAACCCTACTCATAGGGTATGTATGTAGTTGGGTTCGTCGAAGTCACATGACCCACAGATCAGTCTGCTACTGTTGGATTTCTTCTTCGAACGTCTTTAAGTGGTTTTTCTGGCTTATGTCAGAGGATATAATAGGGAGAGTGAGGTGGTTCTCTTGAGCGAAGGACTAGTTTCCACGGTCGGAGTGATGTCTGACTGTCATTCTTCGTGAGAGAACTAACTGTCATCTATAACTGAGAAGATCGTTGCCGACGAGTGCACATGCTTCGTTCCACCTTTCGGAATAACCATTTTGTTTTTCTTATAACTTTCCCTGCTTTACCCTTCTTTTTCTTTTTCGCTACTTCTTTCTTCCATCCTAGTCTCATAAGAAAGCTGACAAGTGCGGCGAGTTTTGGGCTTCCCGCAATAAATGACATATTTCGTTTTACTCTGTATGCAATTTCAATTTCTAAGCGATTTCGTTTACGTGCTTGCCTTTGGCGTTTACGTGCACAATGAGTAAACAACTAAATAATTGAATAAAATATAAATAAATAAGGACAGCCGTTATTTGAGCCTCCTTGTCCCATAGAATAAATCTTGTTGACAGTTGGTATCAGTTCTAAAGAGTACACCGAGTAAATGGTGAAAATCTGCCTCTTCTAGGACCCGAACTCCCACCTCGACACTTCCTGGCAAGAGTGCTAACCGTTAGTTGATCGAAACCATGTTTCACCCTCGAATTCAGTTTTTTCATAGCTAGCAGACGCCATCTTAAAGACTGGCGTAGTTTGTTATGAGAAAAGTATTTTTAGTTCTAGCGACGACGACGAACGATCGCTACGGTATCGGATTGTTGGATCCAATTCCGGCGCTATTGCACGATACGGGGGCACCCTCTAGGAATAAGCCTAAAAGAGCGTAAGATTTTGAGGAAAATGCGAATTGCTCAATCACCCTGGAATCACTCCTCCCCGCCTGTGGCTGTTTTAAGGTTAGGGTATTAAGGGATGGTTCGCGCTGTTTTAAATGCATTGTCACCACACGCCCCATGTCTTGCGATAGTGCTCAAAGCCCTTCCACGTATGTGGATCCTTGTAGATGTTTTGAGCGGGTTCATGTATTTTCAAGAACCAGCACAACTGAACAACAGCACAAGAACGAAATTTGCTCCCACTTTGCATAACATGAATTTGGCACCCCGCTCACAGTTCTGGGTAGCGATCCAAGTGGCGCATTATGATAAATGGACCAATTAAATGGGAGTGTGTAGGGTGCCTTGTGTCTTACGAGGTTGCTGAAAGAAAATCTATTCCGTATGGCCTGACGTTTCAACTGGATACATAGACGTCTTTACAGGCCGCCAGTTCTATCCTAAACCACGGCTTGTTGACTGGACCCTCACAAAGTGTCAAGGCTTTATCGAGAGCCCTAAGTACAGGGTGCGCGAAAAGGAAGCCAATGCCTTCATCGGCCGCTGCGACCGCTGCATTCTTATCAATCTTAGTGTAGGTGGAATCACGCACACTCTCGCGTGCGACGCGCTCTTACGCCTCTCATTCTCTCGCGTTTTCGTTCTCCTTCGCTGCGCTGTATCGCACCGTCGTAATACGGCCGACCTCGTAAGGAAAATGTAGGTGTGTTCGATGGTTTGCTTCTCATTTCTCCCCATTAAAACTCCTCTTCGTATTTCTTGTCAAATTTTTGAGAAAACAGCGCATCAGTTCTGTCGCATCCCATGCCTTGAGCTGAGCTAGAGCTAAATATGGCTCTGATGGCATGCAGCAGGTTTGTTATTACTCATGCCTGATTAGCACAGAGATCAAGGTTTCGAAGGCCCTTGAATGAGACAAGCTGCGACTTTATAACCCTGCAACTCTTGCACCATAATAGCATTGTAGCAACGGTCACGAGCCATCATGACGACAGTGGTGACCAGTGGGAGAGGGGGGGAGGGTCATGTTGGGGAGTCTTCCAAGGCTGATGGTGATGGTGGGTTGGTCGCATCGTTGCCCTCTGAGAAGGGGCAAGGAGTTGTTAAGTTTTTGAAATGTGCGCAACGTGCGGTGGAGCCTGCTTCCGACGCCTTGCGGTTCTCTGGAATGGGGCAGCTTAGATCACATAAATGCTTATTATGAGGAGGAATGAAAAACGGATATAGACGACAATCTCTTCAGAGGTGGAGAAGGATACGGCTCATTATGGTAGTTTCAAACGAATGAGTCTGGTGAAAAAGATGGCCTTCGCGTTGCCTTCAAGCCGCCTTTTCCTTTCGGTGAGCAAAAAACATAGCAGGTAACATGCAATTAAAAGCTCACCTGGTACTAATTACCATAATTCCAACGGTAGATTTATGGTTCGCAACGGAGTCTTATGCAGAATCCTCAAGTACGGTGAGATTCGTTGCTGCATGGGTGGCTCTAGAATTAGGGCACCCTCTCGTGTTCCGCGCCAACTGTACTTCTGGCCACTTGATCGAATTCTCCGTAAGTCTAGGATGGTCCCGGGCAGGGATTACAATAAGTTGTGAAGTACTCCATCTTCATAAAAAGCCCTTAAGCCTAAGGAGACTTTATATCTGGGTGTTTCAAGCCTCCAGTTTTAGCTTTAATTATGAATGTGTTCCAGTCCTAAAAAAGATTCTCTTGAAACAGCGTTTTTTTGGGTGAGATATGGACTAAACTGGCGGCTGCGATTTTTCTGTACTATTCTGTACTATGAGACTCTGTCGGAGCCGCATTGTTCGGAAATAAATTGTCCCCGGTGGTCTTCTTGGAACAGCAGAGCAGCCACCTTTAGTTGATGCCGCTTTCCTTTCTTTAACAACCCAGAAAACTTCTTTTCCTGAGTCTTCTTCTTTTCTCGACATATCGTTCCTTTTGGGCCGATATTGTAGCGTTACGTGGCACAGCATACCACGCGCACGGTCCTGAGATTAAATCTTGTTTCATAGTGTCCAGACCAACGAAATCTTCCATCACGTCGGGGTGAGTTCAGGGATTGGACTTGTCTGGAATGAAAAAAATTGACAACGTGTATTATTTTTGTCCAAAAGTTCAGTTGGTCAGGCCATAAAAGGCATACCCAAATGCACTATGGAATCTGAATGGAAGAGGAGCACGTGGCCCACTCCAAAACGCATCGATCAACGCCGAGTGTTTCATCCGCTTTTATCCCTTCTTGTTCCTTTGCTTGAATTGGTTTTCATACCTGTGCTTTCTCTCTTTTGAATCGAAGGGATCGAACCTTCTGTGTCCTCCTCAGCATTCCATCCCCCTGGGTCGATGGAGGATGTCTAGTTTTGTTGAGTAATTTTGCCTGCGACTACTCCGATATAAGAACCTATTTTTATTAGGCAAAATCTCCAAGAAATGTGACCGTCGAGCGGATTCTCAACTAAAAATTTCCCCGGATTTCTTTCCCCTTCCATAATCTATTTTTTCCGTGTCGACTTTATCCGTTTTCATCATTGAATTCTTCTCTCCAGTTACTAACTACTTCTTTCCATTTACTAATGCGCGCCTCTGATGCCAGAAGGTATCTAGATCGCGGTGCGAATTTTTTCGATCGCTGGAAATGCTAGCTAGTGCCTGTGCCTTGGTTCTGGGTTCTAAAAACGTAAATGTGGCATTGTTGATCACTTAATGGTGTCAGAGTACTGAGGTGTTCCAAGCTCAAAGATTCCTCGACGCGCGAGAGGAGAGGCGAGTTTTTTTTTTTTGGCGGGCGAATATCAGTTGCATGACAGAGACCTTTCCAGAATAGGTAGGAAAAGGGACTTACCCATGACTCGAAATTTTCGGGGAAATTCACAAATTTCCTGGAGCTTTCACAAGGTGGCGCCAAATCCTACAAATTCTTCGAAATTACGCTAATTTATAGAATTTCCTACGAACTTTGTCCTCTTGCATTTTTTTTGGAGATCCGATCCCCTCTCCCTCCCCGTGTCCTTGACCGCTTCCTCGATGGAATTTTTCGGGGCAAATGTGGTGAACTTACATAAACGGTGGAGGTTGCACTTGTTACCATTATGGAAGAAGGTAGCGAATGGAATGAACATTAGGGAGGGCTGTAGATTCAATGTGTGGACGAAAATGGCGTTGGGAGGGGTCACTCCACTGTGCTCTGTGCCTTTTTTGACAAGGATATTTCCAACGATTAGGATAACAGGTTTGATATCACCTCCGTTCAAGTAACTTTTCGTGAAGAACCGGTGAAGTGTCCTGAGTCCAACACCCACTTCGTTCTCCTTGCACCTCGCAGTGTTTTCGCCACTCAGGACTTCGCCTCCCACTGCACCTACCCCAACTCTCCCTTTCAGGCCAGGCTTTTCTTGCCTTCGTCTTCATTGTTCCATTCCAGGCTCATTCAAACTGCAGTTATCAGAAAGCTGCTCCCGAAGCTCTTTTCTTAGGGCGGCGTTCAGAGTTCGCGATCGTACGTGCGATTATTCGATTAGACGACCAGTTCATAAGGAAAGAGATACGTATCGACTGAGCGAATAGGTGTTAGCTCAATGGGTGGAACAACAAATCAATTCTACCCCTTATCGCCTAATCTACTACGCTCACTCGCCTAATCGCATGATCTATACGACCGCTCCTAATCGACTAATTGCATGACCAACTCTGAACGCAGCAATTATCAACACCCTTAGTTTTGGTCCTTATCATAAAGAGGCTGTTGGAGCGCTGAGTTTGTTCCCTTCCCCCCGCCCGAAGCCTCCATTTTTCAACGATCACATGTTTCCTCCACCACCATATCATGTACGAATGAAGTAGCTGAAGCCGTCGTACGGACGTCATCGAACGTACAGCGCACGATTGTTATGGCCGGCTAATTCAGCGAGGAGGAGCGACTTTCCCTCACGCTCGCCTTCACTACGCTTATCGACCGATCCACGATCATTCTAGTTGATGCCCTCTTCCACAATGACTAATCACAGCCCGAAATATCTCATCTTGACACCAAATCAACCGCTATTTGCCGTCATTTTCGTTTTCACGTCTGCTAATCGAATTTGAATCCTTCCAGATGATGAATCGAATCCGTTAATCTGCTAAGATCTGCTTCATTTACAAAAAACTCTTCAGTAGCTTCTGTTCATCTTCACGCTTAATCTTGCACCAATTCCTTGCCGCCGCCAGAAAAAATGTGGCCTATTCAACTATTTTCAAACCTCAAAGCATTAAGCAGCACATCCAGATGGGTTCACATTTGGACTGCTAACGGAATGACAAGATGCTTGAGCCCTTGTAGAAAACAGATGAAGTGTCGCTGAAAAAAAAACTCACCTTTCAAAGCCATAAAATTGAGGGGTTCAGAATAGGTGCAACTCCGTAAAGATCCGCCTTTTGTGAGGTCGCGACCACTTCCAGGAGCCTAGCCTTCCAGTCGCGTGGTTTCCCAAAACCATCCTTTTACGTTTCCTGGCGATCCGCTACGCGATTGCGTGTAACTACAGTCACATCGAAAGGAGTTCTGGTTTTCGCGATTGGTTTTAGTTGCTTAAATCGTTTAATTATAATATGTATTTATTTGTCCTTGTTGCATACACGACTGCAGCCGCATTTTTCCATTTTATTTGCCGGCATAAGCAATCACTAAACAAGGGCGGGGCAAGCTAGTTGGGACAACTCGTCCTGCCACACCCTCTCCTTATTCATGAAGAGAGGGGAAGTCCTTTTATAAAACCTTCACCGGTGGTTTCTTTGTTTCTTTTTCTCTTTTGCAGTCAACTCGGTATCCACAATTCAAAACGAATCGACCGCTTTTACTCGTACCGACAGGAGGCCCGTCGCACGGTGAAATGGCAGAGGCGCAGATGGGTCAGCGGAGAGTTGATGTGCATATTGTACGGTACGTCGACGTGTACGGTACACTATGTTTGAACTAAGTTCAAACATCCACAGTAAGCGCTGCGACTCGCCCGCTGACCCTCTGCGTCTCTGCCATCTCGCCGCGCGACGGGCCTCCCGTCGTGTTACTCCTTTTACTGCATCGAATAGGTCTGGGATGTTTTTTTAAAGTTTGCTTGCTTGAACTCGTTCCTCTCTGACTGAACACGCCAAAGTTCAGTCTAACTTACTTCATGTCCTGACCTTAACGCATACAGCTGCCCACATCTCGAAACTCCTCCTATGCAGTGAACGAGACTCGTTCGTACCTTTTTGCTATCTTTCTGATATTTATTGCTCAGAATTCCTTCGATCGTACTCGCTCTCACGCTGAACCGGTCTCTGCTGACCGTTTAATTGTTCGCACTGGTTTCGGAAGGCTGGTCAAAGAACAGCTATCAAATAGGCAATCTCCTAAGATTACAGAATCATAGCCAGTCTGACTCCTTCATCAATCACTGTGGAGCTGTTATTAGTATAATCAGTGGTTCTATTAATCACGTACATCGCCCACACGTTGAATGGAAAGGTTGCCCATCTAGCGTTGCCGTCGCTCGTGTGGCCTTGTTGTACCACTTACGCTTGGGTCATTGAAAAATAGAGGTTGCTCTTTTTTCGGCCAAGATTTAGTGGCCGAGCCTGAGAACGTGTCGTGTTTGTTCTCGCATCCATCTGGATAAATGACTTTGCCTTGCTCTTACCCGATACGACCAGCAATACCGCACAATAGGATGACCCTTGATGAGCTTTTAGCTTTTTATTGTGCTTGTATTTATTTGCTTTTGAGCTTTTTCAGTTGTTTACGAGCTATTGTGAGATGCTATCAGTCCTAGTGATCATAATGAGTAAGTTTGTTTCCTGGTTAGCTTGATGGAAGCTTGTCAAGTCCGATAGGATTCACAACTGTCCTTGTGAAGCCGAATAGAAAACGAACGCACGGCGCGCTCCGTGGAATAATATTCTGTTGATTCTACATGGTAGGTTTGTCAATTTGCGAACCATGAGTAGGTTTCTCAGCGCTGGAAGTCGCAGAACATTAAAAGCGGGATTCAGGAGAAAAAAAAAACAGCCTGCCAGAAACCAAGACCTAGAACCGAGAAATGGGATCCTCCTTTCGCCCGTTGATTTCGAATCAGGCGTGATCATCAGTGCTGACCCGATCCAAGTTGAGGCTGTGCTTGGCGGCTACAGCCAGATGATGTGGGATGGGCGGGGAGAAGCGATGACGGCGTGGTACGACCATGCTACTCCTACACCGTCGGGGCATAGCCCTCCTGCGAATTGTCTGTCCCTCCAAACCCTTAGAGGGTTCGCCAGTCTTTTCGTTAAATAGGTTTCTACTCGTTGCCTCCAACCAGTATCGTCGATCCTCTTCACCCATTGTGAGGGCATAAGAACAAAACGCAACTGCATATACAACTTTGATCGGTCAATTCGGATGCAGCATGCATTTTATTTATTTCAAAACGTGAAGGCATTCGAATGGTTTGATGAAGGGTTAGGGAGTTATTGAATTGGGGAACGGTCGCGTGCTTACGACGCCGGTTGCCCTTGCTCTGACAGGAATAGCATGCTTGGAATTGCAGTTATGGTTTTGTTTCCTCATTTGGCTTACAGCGCTATTCCTGATTGCCTAGACTCCCATCTTAGTTGGCACAATACTTGGCCTATTACGACTTATGTCTTTTATTGCTCTGTCCCGTTTTTTTCGTAAAGTGGCCCGTACTAGAAAGAATAGGGAGAGGTTGGGCATAATTTCTCCATTTCCTTAGCTGAGAGAAGGATATTGCACAATTTGGTACATTCAAGTAGCAAATTTTTGAATGCTGCCTTCTTCCAAATGCACAATATAATTTCACTCATGAGGCTCTATTGGACACTCTAGGGGCTATGTTACTAAGTGGGGCATTGCAGTGGTTTGCAGTGAGGAAGTCTCAGTTTCCTAAAACAAACCCTTAGAAGCTCTAAGAAATCCCTAAGAAGTATTACGCTTAGTTATCACGCCATTTCTTCGCTTTTTTCATAGCTGCGCCATTTTTGGTGCGGGCGTTAACAAACAGGTGGGAGCTAGATGGATGAGGACCTTAGCCTAAGCCTCAGAAAGGGAAAAACCAAGGCCTGGGAGACTTTTGGACTTTGCCTTTCGTGAAGTGAAATGTGGATCACTCTTGCGGAGCTGCTGAATCCTGATCCCTCTGGCTTGCGTTGGGTGCCGCTATGCCCCCCCCCCATCCCGCTGTTAGTAACATGGACGCGTTTCTATTTTGCTCTGTCTCTGCTCCAACTACCACTTTCTTCTCGTCCGTCGTAATACGCTTCAACGCTCTATTATACTTTAACAAGTGCCCGCGTTGTATCCCACTTAGGTACACCTCACATCTGTCCGGTTACCGTATTCTCTCTCGACAAGTGAAATTATATGGGGCATCCTGGGGGGTTTGTTGAATCGAAAACTCACTTCCGCGGCAATTTATAATGATCCGCCGAATATCGATCCACTTTCGACATCTTAAGACATGCAAGAACACTTTCACTTACCAACTCGTCTGATTTAGTGTTCTTTGTGCGACCGACGTGAATACTCGTTTGGATTTTTAAGCTGAAAAAAAGTAAAATCTATGACGATGTACTTCTCGTTCATTGCGATCTGTGGGACTTTCCACTTTTCGCCTGCTTTTGAAAAATTGTTTGTCTTGTGGCTAGCCGCTGGAATTTGATCTACCTTTTATCTTCTCTTTTCATTTGAATTTATCTTTTGATTTTTTCTATAAGAAGGCGTTGAACTCTTCCTACTCGTATCAACGGCCTATGATCCCTCAGTTTTCCGCATAAGCTCGATTAATTAAGCTACAAACAAGAGGGTTTCGTTCTTTCACAAGATAGTGGGCGAGAGGCAAAGTTAAGTTAGAAGCTAGGGAAACCCTCTAGGAGAAACTCTGGTACAGAATCCCTTCCGCGCATTACCCTGAATGCATTGATGTGTGACTTAAAGGCACAGTTCAGATGAGTTGCGATGAGTTCCGTTGGATCATCATCTGCGACAAACTCATTGTCAGTTGGATCGGTTTCTTTGC
>MU868861.1:55934-68372 GCA_036418205.1 Ostertagia ostertagi | reverse complement strand
CCTAAGCCTAAGCCTAAGCCTAAGCCTAAGCCTAAGCCTAAGCCTAAGCCTAAGCCTAAGCCTAAGCCTAAGCCTAAGCCTAAGCCTAAGCCTAAGCCTAAGCCTAAGCCTAAGCCTAAGCCTAAGCCTAAGCCTAAGCCTAAGCCTAAGCCTAAGCCTAAGCCTAAGCCTAAGCCTAAGCCTAAGCCTAAGCCTAAGCCTAAGCCTAAGCCTAAGCCTAAGCCTAAGCCTAAGCCTAAGCCTAAGCCTAAGCCTAAGCCTAAGCCTAAGCCTAAGCCTAAGCCTAAGCCTAAGCCTAAGCCTAAGCCTAAGCCTAAGCCTAAAATAAATAAAACAATGATAAACAACAAATAATAAATAATAACAAATAACAAAAGGAAATAAAATAAATCCAAAAAATAAATAAACTCACAATTGCGGCCTAACTTGAAACAGGCCCACAAAAAAATCACAGCGCATCTTTCCCAATTTATTGTCCTACCTTGACGACAAAAATAAGGAAAGCATACGAACTAGCCATGAACGACAAAGCCCCACAACTGTATATTTCAGGAATCTTGATACCAAAGTTTTTCTGTAAAAAAAATTGACGTTCGGGGCGTAATTACTTTGTGGTGCACCCTCCTTTCAGATGGCGAGATCAGGGGTTGCAGCAGCACGGAATGAGTACAGCTTCATGAAGCTCTGATTCCCCATGTTTAAAAGCCATATGCTTTGCTCCCCTTGAGAGGAAAGCGTCCTCCTCCCACAACGCAACCCTAATATTGAGGAAGACATTCACCGAATTGAAAGCAACACGAGTTTCACAGAGCACATTTCCACTTTGATTGCCCACCACAACAACAAGAAAATGTAAATACGTTCTGATTGTTCAAAACGTGCATCGCTCCGAGTTTGCGACTCCATAGAATAGATGAGTTCAGCAGAAGAATTATACATGTATCGATCACCCGGCGCACGCGATAACGCGTAAGGTGAAAAAAATCCAAAGAATCAGCGAATAAGGCTAGATAGATGTCCATCCGCTGACTTGGACTCAGTGCCGCGTTTTTGGGAGGAGGGACTCCAATTCGCACTCGCACTCAATGCGGCGTTTCGGGTGAGGGGGAATCGCACTTGGATTCGGGGTGGCGTTTGGGGACACACTTGGACTGAGTGCAGCGTTGTGGGGGAGGGACTCGCACTGAGTCCAAGTGCAAGTCCTCACCTCCCCCCAAACGCCGCTGAGAATGAATGCGCGTCCCCCCCCCCCAAATGCCGCACTGAATCCATATCCGAATCCCCCTCCCACAACGCCGCCCTGAGCAGGGTCCACCGTATGTTGGGCATAGTTCAACGAGGCGGTCGTATTTGGCCTACCGAAAAGGGTGGAGGGTCGTATCCGTTATAGAGCACGAAACTCTTCGGGTGGCGGAACTTAGAATATAACTGCATACGGTAAGCCAATTAAGGGGTTACTGTAATGTGCCTCGCCCTCCTCAGACCTGCCTGTGGGGTGACCTCATTAATTGCTTGCGCTGACCGCTGACCTCTCCCTCACTTTTGTCGAACATTGATTATCGAACGAAATTTAGCAATAGCAATAGCAATACTAAAAGAGGAAACACAAAAAATAGTTTAGATCCCGAAAACCAATATCATTTTACTGGTATGTATTTTGAAATTTTCTGCAGTACTCTTGCTTTTGTTCATGGGTGCTTCCGTTTTGGTAGTATTCTTCAAATCAACCGCCACTCACAGCACCGTGGCAGTTTCTAGTGTTCTGAAACCAATCGGTAAATTCCTACTCCGCCCGAATTTTCTCTTCAAAGCTGTCGTCTAGAGGGAGTGGTGGGAAGGGATCGGTATGTGTGAAAATGGTTCATATCTCGGAAGCCAATATGGTTTCATTGTTCACGTACTTTCCTCGTATTTTAAGATCTCCTTACACACTGTTCCACTTGTTCGTGGGAGGGGATGGTGAGCGGGAGGTGTTAATATGTGTAGAAAAACAGCAAGTGCTCTAATTTTACCTATTACCCCTCCTTACCCCCCTTTACAAATTTTCCACAAAATTGGCGCAATTCCATCAGAAACATCCCTCTCTTTCAAAAACACGATCTCCTTATTTTTCTCGACTCCCTTCAAACTAAGTCAACTTATGTCAATCCCAAATAATGACACGACCCCACTCCCAAAAGTCACAGATACGATTCCCTGTCTGGTTCGGCCAGACGCACGATTGACTGTGGCTCCATTCACTACCGGATCGATGAGTAGTTATGTTGCAGTGGCAATATTTACTGATTGAAGCTTTTGTTTGTCATTGTTAAATAAATTTGGGAATAACCGGAAGGCTAAAGCTTCTTGGACACTCTGATATTTTGTGCTGCCGCGGGGCTTAATTCAGTAATTACTTCGTGAACTCATTGAATGGAAGAGCGGGAAAATTAAGCTCACTTCAATGAGAAATTTAAAATATAGATGACTTGAGTTTTTCAAACTCCAATTCTAGGAAAATACTTCCAACGTGTTGTTTCAAACAAGCAAATTATCGAGCATACATGATGATGTATCATGATGTTGATAATCAATATACTGTTTGACGAAAGTCAGGAAGAGGTCAGCGGTCAGCGTCAGCAATTAATTGAGGCCACCCCACAGGCAGGTCTGAGGAGGGCGAGGCACATTACAGTAACCCCTTAATTGGCTTACCGTATACAGTTATATTCTAAGTTCCACACACCCAAACTCTTCGATGTCATGGTATCACTACTCTCCATAACAGTGAACTGAAAAAGAGCTGTGTGTGTTTCCGCACGCAGTGGAAGTGCCCACTTCGCCAAAATTCCATGACCAGCCGATCCGAAAAAAGTTACTGATTTTTGAAATAATTCAAGCAAACCTTCTTTCTTCTCTCTTCTTCTTCTGATTTGATAATTAGCGAATGATATTATATGAAAAGCTTCCAGGATGCGATACTGAAGGTGTGCTTAATTTTGAAGACGGATGGTGCGAGAACATGAAAATTGCTAATATCTCTCCCCTCCCTCCCCAGCCGAGCAATGGTAAGACAAGTCTTAGGGGATGGGGGAGGGCCCTCCATCCCCTAAGACTTGCATACAGGGTCAACCGTCACGTTGGACCAATTTCGAAAATTTTACGACCCCCTGCTTTTGGCGAATCTCGATACGACCCCTCCCCCTCAAAAAAACACTCATTATGTACTGTACACTTGATAATTGTACTTCGTACTACTACTTCGAGCATGAACCAGATCAGAGTGAATATCGGTCGAGGAAATCCTTAACAAGGGGGTCGTATTTGGCAGGGTCGCTCATGGGGGAGTCGTATTAGTGGGAGTCAGAAGTGCAGATAGGAGTGAGAGGGTCTAGCGCAGCAGTGAACAAGGACAAGTGAAAAAAAGAACATGATATAATGTTTCATCCAGGTTCATCCCCTCCACTCTATACTTTTATGAGAAGACTTATATGGAAGCAGTACAAAGAATAAGTGCATATCCGCAAGAAACGGGGTCAAATGTGGAGGTAAGCAAACCAGCCCTTTTGGCGTTTCGGCTGGGACCGTATGCTGAATGTTGGGGAGGGGATGGGGTCCCCAACGGTCGACGGTTTACTTCAACTCGGTTGGTACGATAGGAGAGTACTGACGCAAGTGGTGCAGCTGGTCCAGCAGCTCCGCCAGAAGGGCTGGTTTGCTCACCCCAGGACTAAGCCTTGGAGAGGGGACGGACCCGTCCTCTCTTTAAGGCTTAGTTCTGAGGTAAGCACCAAATTGTGGCGGTTCTAAGGACCGAGTTGAAGTGGTCCGTCCACCGTCGGGGACTCCATCCCCTCCCCAACATTCAGCATACGGTCCCAGCCGAAGCGCCAAAAGGGCTGGTTTGCTTACGTCCAAATGTGCACACGCGCTGCGACGGCACCTTCTCTTATGCCGCTCGCTCCTTCTCCCTTAATACCTCGCTGAGAATGACACTGTTGTTAGGGACCCTGTCGCAAAAACGACAACCGTGAAGGAAAAGCCCTGGGCAAATGAAGTTGTTCTTTAGGTTATAGGAGTTACGAAATGTGTACTACAATGCAGCTTCTGTCAACTGGTCATCATCAAATAACACCTTCCAATCGATTTTGCAACCTTGACTGAGAGTCGGATACATGGCATATACCAGGGAAAGACTATTACCCATAGCTAAGCAGTTTTTGAGTGTATTTGCTTGAAGTTCCTCGAAACCTTCCCTTGATTCAAAAAAGTGGCTATTCGAGGTTGTCTGGCTCGAACCAAGTTATTCATGGTAATTCAAGCGGGATCAACCGTCCGTTGGACAAAGTCCAACGAGAGGGTCGTATTCGGCCGACCGGAAGGGGAGTCGTATCTGCAAGGATCAACGTCGCAATACGTAGGTGAGAGGCATAACTTTCGAGCGCTTCTCCAACTACTAACCACAAACGAGTGCATGGCGCACCTCAGAGCAGAAGAGTCCACTGCAGTAGTGTCCATATGTGACTGTTCACGTACACAAATATGCTCTGAGGAGAACCAGTAGAACCAATGTCTTCAAACTGAACCTATGTTAGTAAAAGGGTGACCACTTGGGTAGGTTGACTGCTAAAGGCTTACAAAAAAGGTTTGGAGAAAAAATCCATCTGTCGATGAGTTCCTAGGAGAGTTCTAGTATTTTTTATGAAGCACAAATGTTGTGCGATCTCGTGGTATCACTCTCCATAAAATTGAGTTTGAAGAGAGCTGTCAGTGTTTGAGTGTTGAAAACTCGTGTTTTCAGGAGAGTAGCTCCGAAAATTCATGAAAAAAGAACGGTCCAACGGAGCGATTTTTGAACGGGTCATTGTGGAAACTAGTTCAAGTATTCATAGAAGCTCTAACCTTCCAGTTGTCTCCAGGGGACAAGAACTGCAAAAAGTTGAATCTGAAGAAAGTTATAACAGTTCAAAGCCAAAAAACCAGCGCTCTGAAAAATCGGTCCGCGATTTCCCCAAAACGGTCCAACGGGGCGATTTTTTGACTCCATCAAGTTTTGAAAGAGTTCAAGTATTCGTTGAAAGGCTCTAACCTTCTAGTTTATCCCACGGGGGAATGTTATAGTGATTGAAAGCCAAAAAAACAGGCTGTGCACAAAATACGGTCCAACGTGGCGATTTTCTGAGGAAATGAAACTTTACAAAAGTTTAAAAACTTTTTAGAAAAAAATCTGGAGTTTCAAATTTTCTTACCACTTCTCACACTTTTTGAAAAAAATTACAACCTTTCAAATGAAGAAGTGCGCATTTCTGTGAATTCTAATTCTCTACCCCATAACTAAAGAGTTCTGAAGATACTGCATAAACGTGGTGGTTTTCTGAAACTAGCAGTCTCGTAGATTACAAATCTACTTGGCGTTTTGAAAAATATTGAAGTTGAACAGAATTACACTCATTTGAAAATTAGTTCGCCTCGGTCCTTTCGCGCTGAGCGTAGGAGAAGGTTTCGCGCGCCAGTGCAGACTCGACGCTACAGCGCTTAATCAGGCGCAGGGTGACAATCCTGTCGAGGACATGGTCACATCAGTGCGACCCCGCCCCCTCCTAAAATCGAGGTCTTGAAACGACCCTCTAAATTCGACTTGACATGAAGGCATTATGTGTACGCAGTTGAAGTATGCACTTGCAGCGCAGTTTATCACTGGGTCAAATTGTGCTAAAACTCCGCCCGAAACCATCGAAATCTACACCGTCGATGCAAAGGTTCCATTGTCCATTTCACAATTTTTTAGAGCAGTGGGTGTTTAGTAGGGTTAGATAGAGCTGGATTGCTACTACCAGGCAGTATTGAAATCTGCACTAAAAGCCTTACTCTCGGAGAGATAGGGTCTCTCAAATTTTGTCGAGTCAGCGTCGAGGACGCTGAAATTTTCATGCGAGTTTTTGCCACTTAAAAAGCAATATCTCTCTAATTTCGTAGGTCCTTGAAAAAATGAAGACAGTTTTGGAAAGCGGAAGGTTTGCGCTTTCTAATAGTATGCTTAGCTTTCTTCTACGTTCTCTAGTTGAGGAGATATCTGCGTCGAGGATCTATCGAGGACAAATCTCGGCCACTCGAAAAGCCGCTCCCTTCTTCACATTGCAATTTAATTCGTAAGCAACTCTCGCAATGTGTCTAGAATGCATTTTTCCAACTCGAGCGATAAGAAAAAGGGAATATCGAAACTAGCATGAAACAAAAGAGCGTAGAGGAGGAAGATAAGATTCAAGAAAGAATAAACTCATCAGACGTGAGGATCGACGAGCAAAGACTAAGGAGTGGGATGGGTGCTATGATGACCCATAGGGTGTAAAGTTCACTTATTGACATTCACTTATTGATCAATTTTGCTGCACACACTTAACGCTTGGATAGCTATATTCCCTTTAGAAAACTGCGGAGCCACTTCCGTCGTGGCAGTCAGTGTGTCTTCGCTTTGCTTGCTGCTTTTTGTTTATTGTGTGGGACTTCCGATGAGACTTGATCTGCAATCGAAATTGACCACTGCTCCGACCATTTTGTGAACCACCTCGGATACCACAGAAACTATCAAGTGACAAAGCTGTTTTCCAGAAGATATGACGAACTGGCTTATTTATGGACAGTGCTAGATTTCTAGCCCAGATCAAGTCCTCATCGGTGAACTCATTACAGCACAACTACTTGAGACATCGCAAGATTGCATCACCTAATAATCACGAACAGAAAGAAAACTGAGGGCGCTTTCAAAATCGACGGAGGTGTGAAACCTTGATCAAACGTCACATACCCCTCTGGGATATGCCATTGAGAGCTTAATAAAAAGCAAAGTGACACATAGAGAATGTTCGGATGCTATGTAAGGGTTAAGAGGGTTTGCCGATTTTCGGGCAGAAGGAAACCGAGAAAATTCATTCTGAGAAAATATGTTCCGCTAGCCTACTCCTAGCTATAAAAATGTTCTCTCAGAAGTTCCGCTAGCCTACTCCTAGTTATAAAAGTATCCTCTAGGAAGCCCTTGCAACAAGCAATCAAAATTTAAGAATTGCTGAAAGAGACGGGGCCACGCAGGGCAGGTGCGCGCCTACTTTTGAATATTATTGAGCGAACTTTGGGGCAACAATATTGCTGACCCATCCCGACTTCTTCCTTCTTAGCTTGCCTTGGGGTGAGGAACTTCGCGTTAGACCATCACTGCCATTTACTTTTGCATTTTATTTATATATTTGGCGCAATGTGGCTCGGAGGGGGCCAGTCGCCGCGCGCGGCTCAGCGATGTAGTGTAACTCGAACATTCCAGCTTCTCACGGAACATTCCAGCTTCTCACGCATGCTAAGTGACTGCCCTCACCCCCACCCCCTGAATTGGCTACATTCCCCCTGGCTCACGAATTTCCTGTTGCCGCAACGCCGCGCGCGGCGACTGGCCCCCTCCGAGCAGGGTCAGTCCTATCGTTGTTACTTTTTCAAAATTTTTACGACCCCCCTCCCCCAAGGTGGATTTGGTACGACCCCCTTTTCGACCCTCGACCACCATATTCCTCTCTATAGTATTTAATTCTGGTACCACTCAACCCACCAAACTCCGCCCACTTTTTCCTCCAAAAATGCCGTCGAGCGGGGGGTATATACGCGCGCTGAAACGGCGAATTTTTCTCCCATGCGCTCCCAACTCACCTAGCCTACTACTCGTGAAAACTCCACTTTCACCACAAACTCACATGTATTTCACGCGACTGAAGCGGATACGACCCCCTCCTATAAACTCAACCAGGTACGACCCCCCCCCGTTGTTACTAGTAACAACGTAGGGTTGACCCTGCCTCCGAGCCATTGCGCTATATATTTTTTTACTTTTTAATTTTTACAAGACCATTTATTTCCTCTGATTCTTTCTACTCAAAAATTAGCACACCCGCCCTTTCTACCCTCCCCAGCTCACATAGCACCAGTAATAGAGAAAATGTAGAGTCACGTATGACAGGAATATAGGTTGAGAAGGCCACGACATCCCGGTTTTCGAAAGTTCGACATCAAGGAGAAAGTTCGACATTAGGAAATGGAGAGCCATAATTGAGCTACAAAAAAAGAAGTGAGATAGTGAAACACGTTGGGCCTCCACACTGGTACACAGTCGACCAATCAATCGGCACCCATCCTCTCCCGTCTTCGTCCCACCTCTTCCCGCCGTTGTGAGTTTCGATCATGACATTTGACCCCGCGATGCTACCCACTGATCGCTTCACCCGTGTCAAAGGAACTAAAAAAGAAAAAGGCGGCGATGACCAGCTAGTAAAAGACGATTTTCATAAAGCTGGATACCTCTCTGCAAAAAAACCCGGAAGAAGCGCTGCCCGCTAAGTGTCAGTATGGAAAAGATTCCGGTGGTATGTGCGATCAGGTGGGTCAGTACCGCGTCAAGTCGATAAAAGGCAGCAAAACCCTCAACCGCGTTCGTCTTCATATTGATTTCTGATGTGGTCCTGGGGCAGTCCTCTGTACACAAATCAATCAGGGCGGTTCGGATCCAGACCGAACAGTTTCCTTAAGAATACACGATCTCGATGATCCACATCTTGTGGAGGAGGGGGTGTACGTATACAACAGTGAAATAGCAAAGTTCTAAGCTACAAGCTACACTATGTAAGGGATCTCTCTGAGAAACCGTTTCACTTCCTGGATGAAACTAACTAGTTAGCACCCTTGGTGTTCGTGCGGGTGCGGCGCATGCAGTGGCAAGGGGAACCTGCAAACCTGAAAATAATCAATGATCGGGTATAAAGGAACTGCTGGCCAGAGCACAGAGGCTCATTCAGGACGGAGAAAGGAATGTATGACGCGTATCGTGAACGACAACACCACCCAACTTGCAGGGGAACAGAATGTGGGACTAAGCCTTAGCAAGGGGAGGGAAACCCCGTGTGAGTGAGACTTGGCGCTCGCGCACAAGACGTGGAACTTGAGGAAAAAGGGGCATAGCCGGACCCAACTTCATTTTTAGAAGTTTGTGCGCGCGCAAAAGGGGGCATAGGTGGACTGTGCGTGGTGGATTGAAGTTTGTGCAGGCGCGCAAAGTGCGAAATGTGGAGCGAAAAGCGAAAAGAAATTCAGGGGCCACTAGAAAAGAATGTGAAGAAGTGCTGCAAGTGTATGGGAAATCATTCAGTGGGAACGCGTTTGGGACTAAGCCTTAGTGAGAGGGAGGAGACTCCGGATGCATGGATAATCCATGTTTTCCCCGGAGAGGCCCCGGATGCATGGAAAATCCGTCCCACGGGGTACGGTCCCCGGATGCATGGATAATCCATGTTTTCCCCGGGGCCTTGTTCCTCCTTGCGTAGGGGCGAAGAGGGAGAGCGTTGCGCGCTGAAGCATGACGAAAAACTTAAGCGCGTGTTGCTGTTGAAAAATGGGTGAGGGCAGTCACTTTACACGGGTGAAATAAAGAAAGAAAAAACCAGTATAAAAGAAACAATTGAAATGGTTCTTATTGCTGCAACAATCAAAAAAAAATTTGGTTTGAAAAACACCCCTCTCCTCTGCACAAAGACTCAAAAAATGTAAATATTAAGAAAATAAACTAACTAAACCAACTATTTAGTTAGTCGTCCAGCTGTCTATTTAACTGTTTTCTGTCTGTCCTGCTACGAATGGTGGAGAGGGACTAAGCCTTCGGGGAGGGGAGGGACTCCGAGGTGGGTGAGTGTGACTACATACAGGCAAAAGTTTGAGCGATGAGCCGCTAATAAGGCGACTTTTCTTTTCACTGAAGAGCACTTTCAAATGGACTGGTTGCAAGGAGCATAAACAGAAATCATTGAAAATTCGGGCAGGAAAAAGAGGCCGATGTTCAACACTGGGACTTGGATGTTTTTCCAGTTGAAAATGTCTCTTTGAAGCAGTATAAGGAACGTCAACGTTTATTTAATAAGTTTAAATTGAAATAATGGTGCCTCAAGATGCAGTAAGCTAATCCAGACTTCCATCAAACTGAAGGGTGCTCATGTCCTTGGAGGGGGGGGGGACATCAACAACAAGGCCGATGGTAGGTGACACTGGGACTAAGCCCAGGAGAGGGGAGAAACGCCAGGGAGCACACATATTGCTTGCATCTTCCCACAGAATCCCTTCCCCTGCCTAAGGCTCAGTCCCAAGCACAGTAATTGGCTCACTTACTGGGATGTCCCCCCAAGGACATGAGCGCGACAAGTAATTTTGGGTTAGCCTGCTGCAACTTCTGTCACAGCCTCTGACGGTCAGTGACTAAATCAGTACACGACTAACAAATCTAGGAACACTATCAAGTGAGGCAAAAACTATATCATTGAACAAAAAAAGCTCAAAAAAGTGAAAGCTTCCACAAAGGAGGAAGAACACTAGTAATTTTTTGTAGCCGCTAGATGGCGAAGCAGCCAATTTGACACAGGTGCTGCGGGCATTTTCTTTTCCTTTACAACCTCAGCAACCTCAGCTAAACCAATGAAACTCCCGAGGGAAATTGCAATGACGCCAAAAAGCTTGAAATTTGCAAAACCAATATATACTGTCTTTGCAAAAGTCATTTGAATGTAGGGGGAAATGAGGCAAATGCAAAAAAAAAATTTCGACAGCTTATTAAAAAAGCAGAATCAAAAGAAATGGCAAACGTTTCAATAGCACGCCTCGCTGCCTCAAAATTTAATGGGAGGGTGGACTGAGGTGAACGCTTCTTTTGTGAAACTTTTGGAATGTCTTCACATGGCGTTGAAATGATGACGAACCAATTTCCTGATATGTGATGTGAATATCAAAAGAATTCAAGAC
This sequence comes from Ostertagia ostertagi, assembly GCA_036418205.1. Classification (NCBI taxonomy): domain Eukaryota; kingdom Metazoa; phylum Nematoda; class Chromadorea; order Rhabditida; family Trichostrongylidae; genus Ostertagia; species Ostertagia ostertagi. The sequence goes on along the minus strand of MU868861.1, from coordinate 57,575 downwards.
CATTTATTTCCTCTGATTCTTTCTACTCAAAAATTAGCACACCCGCCCTTTCTACCCTCCCCAGCTCACATAGCACCAGTAATAGAGAAAATGTAGAGTCACGTATGACAGGAATATAGGTTGAGAAGGCCACGACATCCCGGTTTTCGAAAGTTCGACATCAAGGAGAAAGTTCGACATTAGGAAATGGAGAGCCATAATTGAGCTACAAAAAAAGAAGTGAGATAGTGAAACACGTTGGGCCTCCACACTGGTACACAGTCGACCAATCAATCGGCACCCATCCTCTCCCGTCTTCGTCCCACCTCTTCCCGCCGTTGTGAGTTTCGATCATGACATTTGACCCCGCGATGCTACCCACTGATCGCTTCACCCGTGTCAAAGGAACTAAAAAAGAAAAAGGCGGCGATGACCAGCTAGTAAAAGACGATTTTCATAAAGCTGGATACCTCTCTGCAAAAAAACCCGGAAGAAGCGCTGCCCGCTAAGTGTCAGTATGGAGAAAGATTCCGATGGTATGTGCGATCAGGTGGGTCAGTACCGCGTCAAGTCGATAAAAGGCAGCAAAACCCTCAACCGCGTTCGTCTTCATATTGATTTCTGATGTGGTCCTGGGGCAGTCCTCTGTACACAAATCAATCAGGGCGGTTCGGATCCAGACCGAACAGTTTCCTTAAGAATACACGATCTCGATGATCCACATCTTGTGGAGGAGGGGGTGTACGTATACAACAGTGAAATAGCAAAGTTCTAAGCTACAAGCTACACTATGTAAGGGATCTCTCTGAGAAACCGTTTCACTTCCTGGATGAAACTAACTAGTTAGCACCCTTGGTGTTCGTGCGGGTGCGGCGCATGCAGTGGCAAGGGGAACCTGCAAACCTGAAAATAATCAATGATCGGGTATAAAGGAACTGCTGGCCAGAGCACAGAGGCTCATTCAGGACGGAGAAAGGAATGTATGACGCGTATCGTGAACGACAACACCACCCAACTTGCAGGGGAACAGAATGTGGGACTAAGCCTTAGCAAGGGGAGGGAAACCCCGTGTGAGTGAGACTTGGCGCTCGCGCACAAGACGTGGAACTTGAGGAAAAAGGGGCATAGCCGGACCCAACTTCATTTTTAGAAGTTTGTGCGCGCGCAAAAGGGGGCATAGGTGGACTGTGCGTGGTGGATTGAAGTTTGTGCAGGCGCGCAAAGTGCGAAATGTGGAGCGAAAAGCGAAAAGAAATTCAGGGGCCACTAGAAAAGAATGTGAAGAAGTGCTGCAAGTGTATGGGAAATCATTCAGTGGGAACGCGTTTGGGACTAAGCCTTAGTGAGAGGGAGGAGACTCCGGATGCATGGATAATCCATGTTTTCCCCGGAGAGGCCCCGGATGCATGGAAAATCCGTCCCACGGGGTACGGTCCCCGGATGCATGGATAATCCATGTTTTCCCCGGGGCCTTGTTCCTCCTTGCGTAGGGGCGAAGAGGGAGAGCGTTGCGCGCTGAAGCATGACGAAAAACTTAAGCGCGTGTTGCTGTTGAAAAATGGGTGAGGGCAGTCACTTTACACGGGTGAAATAAAGAAAGAAAAAACCAGTATAAAAGAAACAATTGAAATGGTTCTTATTGCTGCAACAATCAAAAAAAAA
>MU868861.1:30069-42253 GCA_036418205.1 Ostertagia ostertagi | reverse complement strand
CGTATTCTTTAAGCCATTTTCCCAAAAATGCGGGTTTTCTTAGGTTTCACTGCCCGTAACTTCTTGAAAGACCAATTTCATGTTTAATTTAGGATGTGCTAGAAAGCTCGAGCATGCGCTTGCCCTACATCGCTTGCCCTGGTGCGCGCCACGCCTCGGGCACCCTTCTAATTCGCTGATTCATTTGAAAGCTCATTTAGAGGGAAGCGTGGTTTATAGATGCTCTAGTATCAGTCATCTTACGAAAACGTAACGTGCTGGCTATTATCCGATATTACCAAGAATCCCACTGCCGGCCACCGAGAGAGTACGACCCCCCCCCCGTTGTTACTCGTAACAACGTAGGGTTGACTCTGGTAGTAAACATTTCCACAAAGTGAAACATTTCTCATCGTCAGAGCAGTATGGAAAGTGGAGAAAAACGTTGGGGGTGTGAAAGTACTAGATTCCTTCTGTTCAAGACCAGGCATCACTAAAGCAGATGCTGTGCTTGGGATTTATTTGAGCGCACAAAAAAAATAACACTACAGATGAACAGATGATACGCGCGTATAACTGAATGGGGGGTGTGCACCTTTAGTCTAAAGTGTAATTATGGGGAGACCACCTCGCACCTACACTCACTTGCCTGTGGGAAGACCTTGTTAATTGCGCTGGTTGTCTGCTGACCTCTTCCTCTCAGACTCAGTATCGATCATTTGAATAATGAACTTTATCACATAAACACGGTTCCAAATTGCGGATTAAAGACGAAACAATAAACGAAACAAAAACAGAAATTACAAAGCGGGTCAGTGAGCTTAAAAGCTAAATAGAGTAAATTTGATTGAATTGTTACGATTTCTATTGCTAAAAAATTGATTGCTGAAATACGTATGGAATGAAGCGCTTATTGCACCATTTGACCTTTTTTCTTCTGTACTTTAACTTTAAGAAGATAGCGAGAATCGTGGAAATGTGGAATCATGGTCTTCAGGCTCCGTGTTATACTATCAAGGTATCACTTTCAAGCAACTCAGAAGTGGTGATTTCGATAGCCTGGCAAAAAGACATTCGGACTAGCCGCAAAATTCTATGTCAATAATTTCCAAGAACTTCCAAGCATTACGAAGTTTTGGCTCAGAAGCTCCTGAAGTTCCTGTTCTGAAACGCTCATTTGAAAGAAAGATTAAAAAAGGAAGAAAAAGGCTGCTACACGAATATGTAGAACCACCACGTAAGGGTCTGCTCGGAACAGAGCCATATTTTGAAAAGCCTACGTGGAAACTCTTCTGTCGCTTGGACGGGTAAACTTTCAGTGCAATCAACGGACATATATTGTGATTACCACTTCATTAGATTGACTCGGCACAACCTAGCCGGCAGGCGATTTCAAAGGTTCAATATGTGCAACAATGAGCCGGTGAATTGACACTGCGAAACTATTCAAAATCGTACCATTGGAAAGACCTGCCATCGCGGTAAAGAAGGAAAGGTGCTGAAGAAAATGGAGGGAATTTCTTTGGTTGAATAATTTTCATCAGTTCTCTACAATAAACATTTCCTGATCGAGAAAAATGACTAAAATTGAGTGAACCACCTAACGGAAGCTCTTACATTTTGTGAGGAACGATTCTGATGTCTACGGTTATCTGGAGCTTAGAAATGTCTGTACGAGGTCAGCAGCCAGCACAGCCAATTAAGTGAGGTCACTCCGCAGGCGATGCTAGGAGGCATAAGGTGGCAGGTGCGAGGTAGTGATTAAGAGGTCATTTTTGACTAAAGTCCCTCTCCCCGGGTGTGCACCTTTAGTCAGGATTGACCTTTCACACCTCCTCGCCGTGGTTATCTCGCACCACCCTGTAACCTGCCTCTGGGTGGACCTCGCTTAATTAGCTGAGCTGAGTGCTGACCCAACTCCGACAGACTCATTATAGAGGATATATTGATATCGGTATAATTCATTCAACAGTAGCGGTTGAGGAATCGAAATTTTCTAGCTAACAGCACTCGCAGTGCAAGCCGTTTTCCACGCAGAACAGCTACGAAAGGTGAAACTCCAGTTTGGGGGGGGGCACTCCATTGTTTCTCCAATGCTCAAGATAAGGATGAGAGCACTCATGACACGTAATCGACTCATTTAAAGTATACTTCTGATAAGTATCGGTGTAATGTGGAAGAAACCCCAAGATGTTTTCACATTTCCGCCTGCCATGGTCCAAGGGAAACGGTCCTGGACCAGGAGAAATGGACACCCCTGCCTAGGCTAAGGGTGGAGGAGCTCCAGGGTGGATGACCTGTGCAGAAAAGTGGATGGGATGTGGGCAGGAGTGTGGAATGTAGGACATCCACCGGTCCTTATCAAAAGTACGCTCGAAATGAGTCGTTCACTTATTATCTTATCCATAGTGTTGGATAGCCCAAATGAATGCTCTCTAGTACTACGGATAAGTTAGCAATGGAGTGCCCCCCCCCCGAACTGAAGTTTCACCTTACGAAATTAAAAGTTTCGCCTAACTTCCCTACAGGCAAACTAATTTATGAAAGTGTGTTGCCAAAACGGCGCATCTCAAGAAGAAATAGAACGACTTTGCAGTAGGATGTCGAGAAATGTCACTAATACATCTGTATAATCTGAATTTTTTGTTAACTATGCTAAAAATTTGTATAAATTAAACTTTGGTTTGTTTCCGTGAATATAATAAAGATAGACTTGATAATCAATACTGCGCATGAGAGCGATATGTTGGAGCGAGGTCAGCACTCAGCACACCTAATTAAGCAAGGTCTACCCAGAGGCAGGTTACAGGGTGGTGCGAGATAACCACGGCGAGGAGGTGTGAAAGGTCAATCCTGACTAAGTTCCCTCTCCCCCCTCTCCCCTGAATGGGTGGGGTGATGATGGATGAGCTAACCGGCTAACAGTATTCCACAATTTGCTGAGAACGGTGTACCCATATCCAAAACCAACCGACTGTCGCGCCAATCCAGACGAAGGGTCGTACTAGCTAACTGGCGGGAAGGGTAAGTGCAGAAGCCGATGGCCCAAATCGTAGTGGTATAGATATTTCTCTTAAGCCCGACGGAGAAGAGCAAGGGATTGCATCCTCTGGAAATCAATAGCACACACGGATCGGAAGCAGGGTCAACCTTACCGTTGAGACTTTTTGAAAAATTCTTACGACCCCCTCCTTCATGAAAGATTTCATACGACCCCTCTTCACAACTTCTTTTTCCCTCAAAAATACCGTCGAGCGGGAAGGTATATACGCACAGTGAAACAGCAAATTTCGTCTCGCGCGTTCTCCCCCTACATAATTTCGCGCTACCAAAGCAAGCACGACCTCCCCCCCCCGTTGGTACTTGTCCCAACGTAGGGTTGACTCTGATCGGTATGCCCGGCATTCGTAAGCTCTTCGTCACAGGAAGATGGTAAAAGCATGAAATCATAGCTACAGCGTGCCGCAGTGCAGTGCTGCTTGCTAGTACTAAACGCTTCATTTTGACTTACAGTAGCGGTCAAAAGTGTTCGCCGAAACGATTTTAGTGCATTATTTTTTCTCGCTTGAGCAACGCCCTCCAAAGATTGATATACTATGTTTTCTAGTGTTTTTATATCCTCAAGTCTTAAAGAATCAGGATATTCAAAGAAAAATTTTCGAGGTCACCATTGATTTTTTCTGGCAAAAAAGAGAAGCAGGAAAACGTTTCGGCTAACACTTTTATCTACTGCTGTATCAAGAAGGGTAGGGGGGTACAATCACCGCGTGGCTTATCTGCGTCCTTTCATCGAGATAGTGGAACCTTGCGCATTTCAGATTTTCTCGGCTCCTAATGGAAACCAGAGTCAACCCTGCGTTGCGCAGTTCGCAACGGCACGTTGAGAGATCCTCAACGCACGCTGTATGGGCGGAGACACAGACGGCTCGAGCATGCGAGTGTGAATGTTCGCGCGAGAGAACGTGTCTAATCGGGCGAAACTGCGCAACGTGGCCGTTGAGAACTGCGCAACGCAGGGTTGACTCTGGTGGAAACTCGCGCATTTGTTTCTCGCATCCCCCCCAATCCCTTGAACCACCTATATTCTGCCACGCGCAATGGCCCGCTCAGGGAATGCTTTCAATCAAATACCCATAGAACTTTAGAGGGGCACCGAGGCACATCGATAGGCCCAATAAATAAGGTGAGTAAAAGAAAAAATAGAAGCTTTCCAATCACGTAATGCGGTTGGCAATGTAGGTAGCAAATGCAAAGAAATAACGCAATGACGCCAACCTAGCTGCAAATGGCCCGTGTGTCAAAGAATTGTCCGTGAATTGAAAGTTGAAATATTTGTGATCAGGCCATCTATCCACCTCCCCCCTTCCCAAGTTACCCTACCCCATACATATACTAATGCTGCATCTCCTACCAACTTGGACCGCTCTCAACTTGCTTGGAATGTTTAAGTAACAGTTTTTGCGTCAGTATTTGTAACCATCATCTTGGCTGTATCGATCTACCCAGCTTTCCCTTTCAAGTTCCATAGTGACTTGAAGTCCCTCCCTCACTCTAAGCTTAGTCCTGAAAGTGAGCGTCCCCTTAACCATGTTTCTTTTGGCGAGGGACGACCACCGGCACCTTTGTTCCTACCAAAAAAAAAGAAACTAACCTGTCACAAAGCTTGTAGAACAAAACTATACCCCACGCGGTTGGCAGTCCGCGGAGCACCGACGACAAGTTGGCTGGCTCGATATCGTCGAGAAGACATCGATTGCATCGATCCCTAGGAATTAGAATAAATAGAAAGAACCTTGACTATAGTTGAACCCAGCTTTCGTCGTGCTGATTAGGACGAGGAAGGGAGCCGAATTTGAATATTTTGAGAGAAAAGTATTCAATGAGACGTAAGAAGAAAAAATTTCAAGGAAAACGGAAAGCCTCACCACAATTTAGGAAAACTGGATTAGGGAGTGGCGAAGAGTGGGAGGAGGCGGATGGGGAGGGGGTGGGTCAAGGAGGGGCGCACGTGAAGCAAGTGTTCAGACATAATCGAAATCAATAATCTAAAGTGCGAGAGTGGGGATCTGGAAGAGGATCTATGTTTCGATTTTTTCACCCAGCTTTCCCTTTAGAGTTCCATAATGATTTGAAGTCCCTCCCTCACTCTAAGCTGAGTCCTGAAAGTGAGCGTCCCTTAACCATGTTTCTTTTGGCGAGGGACGACTAAGAAAGCTCTGCTTCACCAGAGCCCACCCTCCACCCCTTAACTACGCCGGCACCTTTGTTCCTACCAAAAAAAGAAGAAACGAACCTGTCACAAAGCTTGTAGAACAGAACTATACCCCATGCGGTTGGCAGTCCGCGAAGCACCGACGACAGGTTGGCTTGGTCGATATCGTCGAGAAGACATCGATTGCATCGATCCCTAGGAATTAGAATAAATAGAAAGAACCTTGACTATAGTTGAACCTAGCTTTCGTCGTGCTGATTAGGACGAGGAAGGGAGGAGAGAAAAGTATTCAATGAGACGTAAGAAGAAAAAATTTCAAGGAAAACGAAAAAATCCTCACCACACTTTAGGAAAACTGGATTAGGGAGTGGCGAGGAGCGGGAGGAGGCGGATGGGGAGGGGGTGGGTCAAGGAGGGGCGCACGTGAAGCAAGTGTTCAGACATAATCAAAATCAATAATCGGAAATGCAAGAGTGGGGATCTGGAAGAGGACCTATGTTTCGATTCGGCCTTTCGAAGGGGTTGACCCTTTAATCGACCAAACGATTCTGCAACCGCACAACCGCATCGATATTTAAAGAAAGGAACACCAAGTGTATAAAAAAAGAAATGGCAAACAATCACCAATCCACCCCCCACGCGGTGGTCGATGAGCGGCGACTGGGGGAGCGGACAGCGGAAGGGCGGCCTGTGGGGTCCAAAGTTCACTTGCCTGCATTGACTTATTGTGATCAAATTTCAGCTCATCGGGTGGTCAACACTCGACTTAATTAACTTTTTAAGGAACTTGTGTATATCTCTCGAGATTTCGCGACTCAAGACACTAGGAAATAGCGGTATGGGCTTGTGATTTGCGGGCATGAAGAAGCCGCGAGCCTGAACCCTAGACGTTTCTGGTGTCTGTTGTATCGCTCCATGCTATGCTCTGCGGCCTCAGCACCCATTGTTTCTCGGACTGTTTATCTCCCAGACTCATGATTGTCTAACACAATAATGCATTGACGTTAGCAACTCTTTAGTGAAGGCATTCCACACCAATTCAGAATCGTAGTGTTGAATGCGATCTTACCTAAAATGGTTGGTGGGCCAGGCGACGCACAAGCTAGCGTTCCTTTCCTCTCAGAGAAATATAGTATCGATTACCCAACCCAAGGATGAAAGACTTGGTTTAGACTTAAACACCGAATAAATAGATCTCTCCACAATACAGACTTGGCCAAGGTTCGGCTTCAAACCAGCATCTTACCGATCAAGTCAAGCTGACTATTGACTGGGGACGTTTGACGCATTTAACTCCGGGTATACCTTTCGAATTTATCACAGCAACTTAGTTCTCTCCACAAGTGGCTGAGGGGTAATTACCCTCGATTTCGGAAGACAAAATCGAGTGCAGACCACACACCATAAGAGACGACGGCTAAGGAAAAAGCGCTTTTCTCTTGGCCGTCGTCTCTTATGATGTGTGGTCTGCACTCGATTTTCCTCGCCTTCCGAAATAGTATATGTAATCCTTTGTCACAAGACCAAATAGGATAGCCAAGCACAAAACGATTATTTTGTCAACCATTAATAAGGCTATGTAGAGAAAGATTCGAATTTGCTCAAAATGCATACAGAACAGAGAATTTGAAGAATTCAGAGGAATGTTTGAAAACTTGAAACAATCAACAAACTTTGCCGACACTAAATAGATTAAAATCAGCACGGCCTCCTGTCGGCATAAGGCCTGACCAATCGAAAAATTAAACATTGTAGGGCATAAGCTACACACTATATCTTTCATAGGAATCCTCATCATTATGCTCATCAGGCTAGTTAGCATCTGCAACCACTCCCGGATCGTTCGAGTACTTCATATTATTGGATCCATCGTAACTCACTGGAAAATGTTCGAACCTTTACAGAAATACAGCAGAATATAGTATAAAAATATGTTAGCTAAGGCTGAACTGCAAGCACTAATTTGAGACACTCACGCTTTCACATGAAGCCAACTTCGAGGAAAGGTATGGTCATTAAAAGCGCACAAACTCAAGTATTAAAAACGATAGCTTGAAAAGTGCCCGTAAAAGAAATGTCAGCAAAACCATCTCCAGGGTCGGTAACTTCTCGGGAGAGGTTTAGAAACTCTTTGGAAGCTCAAGTTTTTAGTTTGCTATGTTGAATATAGCTTTTTAAGATAATGAGTTTGAAGACAGTTGTGATTGTTTGTATGTTGAAATTTCGCACACCTGAATTTGTCCTAAAAATGTTCAATTTCAAAGCGGAGTTCACGACGAAAAGGCAGCTCGTCACAAGTCAAAGCAGAGGTGGTCAGAGGTGCAAGGATTAAGAAGAATTAAGAACAAAGGCATGTTAAACGGGAGATGGACCTCCTTTTTGATCGTTGACCTCCGCATCAATACGGCTCTCATCGATGCAGCACTCTTCAGCGCTTACGTTCTTTCTGCCAAACAGCTAGAGTCAGACGGCAAGGGGGTGGGTGTGGCGGGCGTGCAGCGGCGCGTGCGGCACAATTGCGGCCCTGCTGAGCCGCTGGAGGCATACACCGCTGCGGAACATGCATCGCCCACACCCTAGAGGCTCACCTCCCTTTTACCTAGGTGTAGTTTCTCTCTCCTGACCTCTCCTCGTATCGTGGAATTCTCCATCACAAGACCTTCCATAATTTAACGCCACGTGCTTCCGCAACTTTGATCACCGGACTAACCATTCCGAAAACCGGCAATCCATAGTGTTTCAACCCATTATCAGTTGGAAAATTTATAGAAGAAAAGTTCGTTGATGGTTTTCAACTTTTTGGAAGGAAGTCAACGGTGTCGTCTTATATTTAATTACATATAACGAAGTGAGCCAATGACGCACGCTAAATTGGTCTGTAGCGTCAGCCATTCATTGACTCACGTCAATCGGTGCTGATGACGTAAATCATGTGCGTCTGCAGAAAACGGAAATGATCTGCAGAGATTTTGTAACCCACTTAATTTGACTACTTCTTCTAATTTCCTTCTAGATCTGTTAATGGGCACGTTTCTGCCATGGACTACAAACACTCGGCTATTTTGAGTTAGTGTTACCTGCCAGTGATTTGGGAGATCGTTTCCTCTTTTATCGGCTGTATCTTCCAACTTGCCCATGTAATGCCTTATCAATCAAAACACTATGCTTGTTGGCATGATGGCGGCTATCGGGGTTAACACGTCCAAACACTATTTTTGCTTACTTTTGACAGATTTTTTTTGCTTTTTTCGCCATTGGTGTACTAGTGAGAACCTCAAGTCCCCTCTAAACCTCTGCGAGATCTATCGTAATCGCTTCCTTCAAGCTTGGTTCTAATCATATATTCAGATCACTGCACAAAAATTGGAATTTAATGCCCGACCTGGCATAAGGTGTGTGATGGCGCTCCAAAACAGATCGAGCCGAAGTACTGACGACTGAAAAATGCCCACAATCAATCGTGAGTATATGACACGTCTGCTGACTGGTAGACGTATTGAACCGGGCACATTTTCTTAAAATGAACCATCTCATCTCAATCATTGCACTAGATGATGTACGAAAGAGGAAAGAAACTCGTTCAGATTTGGTGACCGTTTGCCCTTCCCTTCAAAGTGGACAACAGTCAGCTAGGGAATCTGGGACATACCTGGTCGCTCAAAAGAAAACGAGTGAGAAATAATATGGATGATAACGTAGTACGCACATGTATCTTAGTAAGTGAAATGACATATGTGGAAAAAATAAGCGATGCAAACACCACACGCGGTGATCGATGATCGAAGACTAGGGGAGGGGGAGGGTGGAAGGGTGACCCGTGGGGTTTGAAGTCCACTTATCTCCATCGACTTATTGTGATCATGTTGTCAATTCAATTGCATGTCGGGCCACACCGTCAGAAGTCCGCTCGTCTTTCCATCAGAAAGGTTGCCCGTTCTTCGTCCTCGACCTTTAGTAAACCCTCCTTCAATTTGATATCAAATGGACATATTCACCCATACTGGCTCCACACAAGATTCTCCTGACAGTATGGTAGCGGGCATCACTCTCGCTTGCATACATTACTGTTCAAAAAATACGGCGTGCCCACCCTACTTGTATAGCACCCCCATTACCCGCCCTCCCTTCCTCCACATCCCTCTCCCACTTGACGCCCGTTTCAAAGGAAAACGTAGACGGAGTTGGGCGTTTGTTTCGACCGGTTTCGGAATCGATACTACAGAAACAGATATGATGGTGAAGATGGTGGGGAGGGGGTGGGAAAAGGGGTCAATTTGTGCGCTCCTGAGACTGATGATGGTGGGGCCACACCCCTGAATACTCGATTGTAAGAAATAAACATATCGATAAGTAATTGTGTATATTTCCATTGGAACTCCAACACCAATACAACTATTATGGTCAGTTTGATTTTGGAATTGAAGGATACCTGGATCAAAAAAGTGAGCGGATGACGTCCGATAACCGAATGCATCTTGTCCTCTTCTCTTAAGACCACAACTTCGATTCTTGAAAATCTAGCCAGCCTGGGTCCAGAAAACATTGCTGTATTCCACAATTTCGGCGATGAGGCGTCCATAACATTATTTGCTATTAATTTGCTCTGTTCTAGGGGGTCGTGCCAGGATCTCGATTTCGGGGGGGGGTCGTACCTCTGCGACCACGTACTCGACACGATTTTCACCCTGGTGAGAAGTTGAGCGTGCCCACCCTACTTGTATCGAGCCCACGTCTTATGGTAAACAGCGCGTGAATTGGGGAGAGAAATTGCAAGGACAAGTACAAAAAGAGCAAGAAAAGTAAGGTGATGGACGACGGTGTTGGGAAGGCCTGCGGTCGAAGTACCGCGGCTGCCAAGTGGGTGGTTTTGGCGCCCATTATCGATATCCAATCATTCACTGATTGATCAGGTCAAGGTCATGATCTGCGTTGTGTCGAAAAAGCTCTTAACAGAATTCAAAATCGTCTTATTATTCGCACGCTTTGCACTTATAAATTCATAGGGGAAGTTAGCGTAACGCCATGAGGCGCTCTCCCACTACATAGAACCACCCTTGGATCAGAATTTCTTCATAGCAGCCAGGTCTGGCTGTCGTCTAATGTCAATGAAGACCAGTTGACCAACACAAACAGACTTAAGTTTCACTTGTTCAATTCCTGTCCCACTACCCAGTCAAGAAGCCGACCCAAAACATAGGGAGACATCAGGGAGGCAGCACAAGGAGGAACTCTCGGATATTCTGGGAACCATGATTCTTATTCACACTCACAAAGGCATCGGCCTAGGAGTTACTCCATGACCGAATCACCATGTACTTCTGAAGACAGAGCTCCTTTGTGAAACGATCACATGGCACTACTTCCAACAGAAAAGTTCTCAAGAGATAGTACGATTCAGAAACAGGAAGCAAACCATGAGGGAGTCGCTTCACAAACACAACGTAATGTTACGGGAGTCTTTTCTCAGACACTCGTAACTCGTTGATAGGGTTACCACTTCAGGTGAACTTTTATGGGCTCCATTGATGTGAAACTTTTCTGTATGTAATTATAAAGACAGCACTGACGTCTTCTGAGCACATTTTTTGAGTTATCGAGGCTTCGACATTGACACTGCTATGCCATCTGAGGCAGAAATTACGATTTCAGCCGCTAAGCGCTGCATCTGCTCCCTCTCCTTGTTCATGAGCTAAATACGTTCCTCCCCTTCATCTGTATCAGCCGGACGGATGGACCCTGTCACGCGTATGGCCCGTTAACTAACTCACGGACCGAATCTTGCCGAGGTCACTAGGCCCTTTTTGAATTCACAACGTATAAGGCCCACGTTTACCATCGTATCTCTATCAAGATAGAAAAAAGGAGAGAGGAAAGAGAAAATGAAAAATCCCAAGGAAATGGAATGAAGCTTCGGGAATAGAAAAGAGCTCGTTGTACGCACTCGACAAAGTGTGAAATTGAATTCCTGTGCAGGAGGCTTGACACAAATAAAACCCCTCTCAGTCAATCAATCATATGAAGCAATCTTGCTAGTCGGCAATTCAACTCATTGTGCACCACGTGCTGCATCATGTACAGCACAATTTGTTTAGTGACAAATTTATAAATAATTGTTTCCTACAAGAAATTCTCGTATATTCGGATACTGGTAGAATTACGGCTAAATCACTGGTATCTGATAAAATAGGCAATAAAAATCCACAAAGGTGTACACCTAGCTGCGATCCACACTGGGTTACATGTGCTCGGCAATGTAGCATGACCGACCCCGCGCCGCTAGCGCCGCGCACCCACTCTTATGCCGTCTGGGCCTCCAGCCTTTAAATAGAGTGTTAGCATGGAAGAGGGCAGCATCTTGCCCGTTGATCCTTATTGATGTGAGTCTCATCAATAAGGATCAACGGGCCTCATTCCTCGAATTTCTCATGCTTTTTTCTTCACCCAGGCTCCACTGACCACGTGAAATCCACTTTTATAGGCCAGGTATTCCTCTGTGAGCCATTTTCGACCTGTCCACTGGGCCTTCATGGCAGGGTGATGACACATTGGTTCACCACTTTGAATGCTACAGTTCCACCAGACTGCTGCAGTGCGTGAGCGTTTCCAATCCCGCGAAATTGCTTCCCATTTTTTGTGAAAGTACAATGCCACATAAAAAAAAGCTATCCTGACTGATTACGGAACTTTTATTTACGACTCTCCCCCTCCCCTCACCTGCACCCTAGCTCTGACGTTCAACGAACGGCTGAGCCAACGTTTCCCAGCCAGCAGCCACTGGCTGGGAAACGTAGCCCAATTAGATGTGCAGATTCACATACGGATGGTACAAAGAATTTATAAGGATCCAAGAATCCCAACAGATATTGAACAACAAATGGCAACATATCAAATAAATAAACAAGAGTCAATAAAATAATATTATTCAACTAGTTTTATTAGAATATTACATTTATAATACATGACTGGTTTATAAAGCTATACAATATCAGTACT
>MU868861.1:15967-29731 GCA_036418205.1 Ostertagia ostertagi | reverse complement strand
TGGTAAACAACCGGTTGAACAGCAAGAATCACATGTGAAAATGCATGGGTTTTCATCAGTGACGAGGCTGATTCAAACAAGAATGAAAGTGCTTTTAAAGTGCTGAAAATGATCCTGTCCGAGATCGTCAGACCCGAGATATAACGTTGGTTCAAGGTTAGTAACATCAAAGTTTGAGCGCCTGTGGTTGAACCCTGCGCGAGCTGAATAACCAGAGAGCGATTTTTAGAATATTACGCCTATATGTGACAAGTAAAGTGTTGAAAATCCACTGTACCGATGTACATGACAAATGGACCGTCCACCGTGTTGTTGATGGTCAAATTGTGCCGGCATGCAAGTCTGAAAAGTCTAAATTTTGCATGGTAGGAAATTTTTAACTAACGAGTCCTTGACTAAAATTTTGTGCGCTATCGCAAGATACTGGGACATCCTCTGGGAATAAACCTAGAAGGAGGCAGGAACCCTGTTGAGAACCAAAATTGAATACGTTTCCCGAAGTCTCTCCTCCCCGCATGAGGTGTGCCCTCGAATTCAACAAGAAGGGTTGTCACTACAATGCCCCACATCTTGTCATAGCGCCGGAGTTGGTCTCATTTTCTTCCTTCCGTTTTCTCCTTCCCATTCTTACTTTTTTCAAATTTTACTTGGCTATGGAACTTTCACAGCGATCGTTTTGTTTCGTAAAGTGCTGTTCTTTTGTAGAGGATATACTAGATGACCCTCAGCCGCACACCAAGTGGTAGGCGCGGCGTTCCTACAGACGGGGGTTGTTTGGTAGGATCCCCAAAGGCTCTGCTTCTCCGCTGTGGTTGAAGACACATTCCCCACAATCAAAAATAGGGAGATGTGCTCAAAGATGCAGAGCTTGCGGGACCCATCTCTGGCTAGCTTCTGTTGAATACGGTCCCTGTACAGGCAGTTTGACTAGGCAATGTTAATAAATAATTCAGTTTACTATCCAGAAAAGAAAACTAGCTCCTACTAAGAGCGATGAAGAAAGCAATACCTTCGGTGTCGTGGTCAATCCTACAGTTGTATAGATTCATCAGACTCATTGTCATCTGGGATGACGATGCGGACCTGAGGCGGACGCCGACGGACAGCTTCCCGCTTGCTGAAATACATAATTCTCTAGCTATATGATATAATGAGGTTTATTGAGCAATGAATGAAAATGAGCACTATAGAAAGGTAAAGGATAGTGGGTGGATCAACTAGAGTGATGGGATCTTTTTAAGATGCGCCACGCATTCTACTTCTGTTCACAACAGAAGTCTGTTATCCGAGGGGGGACGTTTTCTGACAACAACAGCAAGTGCGTCAAAACAGGTACAATCTTCCAAAACTACAAGGCAGCAGGCAAAAAATTCTATATCAAGTGTTGTAAAGGCTGTTGATCTTTTCGAGAAAATAGCAGATAACAACAAGAGACGTCAAAAACTGCCCTCGTGCAACGAGTGCTTCATTTCAAAGCTGCTTTTCTGAGGTTTTGTTTCTTTTTCCGTTTCATTAATCGCTAAAAATCAAGGCATTGTCATACCTTTTGATATTTCTGTCGTTGCAGCAGCCCAAATAACTGTAGTAGTATGGTTATTCCGAGAAACGCTCCTGATTTGTTTTCGTTTCAGTTGCCTAATATTAAGGGTTCAGCACAGGTAATACGATTAATAGTCACTTGTGGTGTGTGGTCCGCACTTGACGTTTTTCTCGTTCTCCGAAATAAAGGATACGAGCCAGTGTTTTTCCCCCGGAAACAAATGTGGCACCAAGTTAAAACGGCGTGCGCTGCTGGAAATAATCTCCGGATCGGACACTTGGTAAGCAGCGCCACTGTCACTACACCACTGTAGCCCGGCGCCTTGGAACGAGGAAAGAAATAACATGATGGTTTAGAAGGAAAAATAAGGAATTGTATACTACAACTACAATCACCCTACTATATATGATTCGCTAAGTATGTGTGTCTGTCTGTACGTACGTCCGTCTGTCACGAAATTCATAGCGCGCTTCGCTGCAGGCATGGAGCGCTGTATTTTGAGTATGATGTAGGGGGTGGGACGGGAACATATTTGGTGGGGTCAGAAAGTGATAACGACTGATAAGATCTGATAAGAGGCGCTGAAACGCAAATTTCACGAAATTCATAGCGCGCGTCCCAGCAGCAGTGGGGCGTTGGTTCCAAGAAGTGATGTACAGGGTGGGACGGGAACATGTTCGGTGGGGTACAGGAAGTGATAAGGGTTGATAAGAGGCGCTGAAACGCAAATTTCATGAAATTCATAGCGCGCGTCCCAGCAGCAGTGGGGCGTTGGTTCCAAGAAGTGATGTACAGGGTGGGACGGGAACATGTTCGGTGGGGTACAGAAAGTGATAAGGGCTGATAAGGGTTGATAAGAGGCGCTGAAACGCAAATTTCACGAAATTCATAGCGCGCGTCCCAGCAGCAGTGGGGCGTTGGTTCCAAGAAGTGATGTACAGGGTGGGACGGGAACATGTTGGTGGGGTACAGAAAGTGATAAGGGCTGATAAGGGTTGATAAGAGGCGCTGAAACGCAAATTTCACGAAATTCATAGCGCGCGTCCCAGCAGCAGTGGGGCGTTGGTTCCAAGAAGTGATGTACAGGGTGGGACGGGAACATGTTCGGTGGGGTACAGGAAGTGATAAGGGTTGATAAGAGGCGCTGAAATGCAAATTTCATAAAATTCATAGCGCGCGTCCCAGCAGCAGTGGGGCGTTGGTTCCAAGAAGTGATGTACAGAGTGCGACGGGAACATGTACGGTGAGGTACAGGAGGTGATAAGGGCCGATAATCACGTGGGAACATATGGATCGCTTAAAACCGTGGTTCTAGATAACGCATTTCACTTCAGAATCATCTCATTGCGTTGTTGTCATCAACATAAAATACCGTTCGACCGCTATATTCCCAAAATCCCTAAGAATGTATGATGGATATGCCTTCCTACAACCACTAGGTCTAGGGGACATTCTTGAAGTTTGAAATGATGTTTGGGGATGAATCACACTGATCTTTGGCTTTCCAGGCTCTGACGAAGGCGACGAGGCCGAAACGTAAGCCAAATAAAAAGTTGTTGACATCTTGGTTTCGGTTTCAAGAAGACTGACGTGAAGTACCACAAACCATGCCAAGATTTACTGAAAGTCGAACATGGATACTTATGAAGAATGTGCCAACCAGCTGTTTTCGACTAGTGAAGGAAGCTCTCTCGCTACGACAGAAGATCGTTGTAGCGAAGCAGACCACCCACTTCCTCCGGCGCTGCCTTCAACATCATGTCGTTCCGAACTTCATCAAGAAAAAACGACTGCACGAGGTATGCGGCCTCCCAGCTGGCAGCAAGCAAGTAGAAGACATTGAACTTCGCATACTGAGGACAACTTTGAGATCTAAGGGACACCAAGTATTCTCTATGTTGAACAAATGTTTGTCGAAAGAGTTGTGTTGTCAACGATTGTTGCCGAGTTGCCAATGGGACAGGATCGTGGGTGAGTCAAAGATCATTTGTGATTCCATCCGCTCATCCATCAAAGTAAGACTTCAGAACAAGTTCAATAGACTAGTGGGTCTAGGGGGGCATCGTTCATCACAATCACAAGGTACCACCCCCACTAATTCGGACCACACACGGTCTGACAACAGTGAGGCAGAGGGTCCTATTCCTACAAGAGTGACGGTTATTGGCGGCATCAGTCTTTCCAATAATGCACTATCAGTCTTGGACCTTGGCCCCAGTTTCGCTCCTATTCAATCAATAAGTCATAGGGTGTCGCGTAAATTCTAGGATCCCTGCAAACCCTGCAAGACGGCCTGCGCCTCAAGGCCAAATTGCAAGGAAACGGTCAACAAAGTGCAGCGAGGTCAAATCTCCCAGTCATCCCTTTCCCTTCCCTGTATTTCAAACCGCAAGACCCAAACGTAGCGGTAGATATCAAGTTTCGCCTTTTTGCGACCTCAATCTTTGCCATACTTAATCGCAACATGCACAGGCGGCTTGCATCAAATCTCACCACTGCGCAAAAACAGGGACTTAGGGAGCTCAAAAGCCTCACAGACAGCAATCGCATCAAAATATCGGTTAGCGATAAGGGAGGGGAGTTTGTGGTGTTGCCGCAAGAGCTGGATCGCGCTATAACGCACCTGCATTTGCAAGACGAGACCATCTACAAGCCGTCCTCCTTGGAGGAATTCACTAAGCAATACCGGCGGCTAAACAGGGTGTGGGTCGAAACAGTGCGATCTTCGCAACTACCTAAAGCTGTAGGCACACGCCTAAAGTGTGACCTCCCGACCTGCCCTGTCCTCTACACCCTTATCAAAACACATAAGCTCTCCCAAGCCGCCCTGTCATCAAGCGATCCCGCGGACTACCGGGTACGGCCAATAATAAGCAGTGTAGGGGGCCCCACCGACAGGATTTCATGGCTACTCAACCTGGTCTTAGTACAGCTGTTACAGTATATCCCCGCACACCTCACTAATACCAACATGTTCCTCGACAGGTTGCGGGAGGCCAGGTTCAGACGCAACCACGTCATGGAATCGTTCGATGTGACATCCCTCTACACCAACGTGTCGAATAGGGATGCAATGCAGGCCACCCTGGAATTGCTCAATGAACACGAACCATCGATAAATACCTATGGCCTTTCTATCGCCCAGGTGATGGCCCTGGTCAAAGAGTGTCTCGAGTGCTCTATTTTTAGGTGGGCCGGGCAGTACTACAGGCAGATCAGAGGGCTGGCCATGGGGCAGCGGCTAGCACCCGTGCTAGCCATAGCCCACAGATAGAGAAGCCGTTACTGGATCGCCGGCCTATCGTGTATTGCCGCTACATTGACGACTGTTTTGTCGTCTGTTCAACGGAAAAGGAAATGGACACGTGCTACGATCTGCTAAACAGACAAGCAGAAAATATTAAAGTTCACACGTGAAAAGCCAAAAGAAAACTGGCTCCCTTTCCTAAATGTACAAGTCCATCTTGAACGGGGGTTTTACCGGACCAAATGGTACCGGAAACCCAGTAATAAGAACATCTTGGTACACTTTAGGTCGGCGCATCCCCTCAAAACAAAACGATCTATCACAAACAACATGTTCAGGACGGCTGCCTTGGTCTCATCAGGAAGACAGGAGAAAATGGACTCCTTGGAGTTAGCAGAGAAGATCGCACTCTCTAACGGATACCCCCCTAAAGGCAGATGCCTACCCAGACCACCTATTAGAAAACAGCATGGCCCCATAATCGATGGTTCGGAGAAAGTAGCGTTCTGCATACCCTACACAAGTGACGCTATGAGCTCTGCCATAAAGGCGGCCTTGCACAAGTGTGGCCTAGAGGACATGGTGCGGGTGGTCGAGGTCCCCCCGGCAAACCTCAAGCAGCGATTGGTTCAAAACCGCTGCTACGATCGAGCCTGCCTGACCCCCATTGCGTGATCTGCCCTAACGGACGGGAGGGGGACTGCATGACGTCAGGCGTGATCTACGTGATCTCATGCAGGCTTTGCGATGACGAATACATCGGGGAGACGGGGCGACCTCTGTGCGCGAGAGTCAAAGAACACCTGGATGGCTTGAATCGAGCAAGGCTGGGACCCCCCTGGGTGCTCACCGTGTGCAGTCCCATGAAGGCGCGGCGTTTGAAGTCACAGTTAGGATTCTGCTGCGAGAACCCCTCACTTCGGCGCGCAAGACCCTTGAGGCCTTCTTTATTAGCGCTAGGTCCCCCAAAATGAACAGGAAAGACGAATGCCTGGCCATAACCAACGAACTCGCGCCCTTTTCTGACCTCTGTGGGCTCCGTTTGCCTCCGGCTTCATGCCGTGGGGCCAGGTCATCTGAAGCCCCCCCCCCCACTGTGAGTCAGATTAGCGGTGGTCGACATCAAGTTCGGTCGTTCGTTGAGGTGGGTCCAAGTGTTTTGTGATTTGTGATGCCTTCCTACAACCACTGGGTCTAGGGGACATTCTTGAAGTTTGAAATGATGTTTGGGGATGAATCGCACTGATCTTTGGCTTTCCAGGCTCTGACGAAGGCGACAAGGCCGAAACGTAAGCCAAATAAAAAGTTGTTGACATCTTGGTTTCGGTTTCAAGAAGTCTGACGTGATGTATGATAGATGTTTAGCGATATACGATAATTGGGTATTTCTATTGCAAAATCATTGGCATCAATATTATTCGACCGCTAAATCATCCTGACATCCAATGCATGGTGGCTGTTTACAGACACCACTTTAGCTCCGCACTCCACCGCGCGTATCAGACGGTTGGTTAAAAATGGGCATTCTGTAGAAGGCCAGCTAACGCATTTCACGAAGCAAGTTATTGTTTAGCGGCGGAACCTAACGCTCCGCCGGCTGGCCAGCTTTACGGAGCCCTTCCGTGTCATGCACGCGGTAGTGTGCGGAGCTAAACTGGTACATATTATATACTCCAAGAAGCGATGAAAGGTAAAATATTATTTTTTCGAAGCATCGTCGCAGCTCGGATGAAAAAGCTGAACACCAGCATGTTTCATGCACACACCGATTAGATGGCTTTTTGTCTTGTGAATATTAGATCCACTGGAAATTATCTATTACTTCTTTTCACTTTTCTTTTCTCAATTTTCTTTTTTTTTCTATTTTTCCTGAGCCTTCAATGGATTTATGCGATCGACAAGTGGACTACAACCGCATGATAAAAAGTGACATAGTGACACACCCCCTTTGCTCTCAAGTGAGTGGGGAACTTCTTTTTCGTCTCTTTTCTCCACTCGATCACCAATTTTCAAACTCATCTTCGAGTTCTATAAAACTTCAACATTTCTTTTGTTTTTGTACGAACTCGAATAACTGCTATGTTCTCTGGTGCAATACTCGCCATAAGTGCACCAGAAATAGCGACGGCATCGGAAAACTCTACGTAACTTCTATTTTTGGCGATCAATAAGCTATTGAATGTCCATTGTGCTATAATAGTAGTAAAAAGAAAAAGAAACCAACTGCACAATGAAAAATAATGAAGTAAACAAAGACTAGTCAGGTCCACAATCCCGCAATCACAACAGGTCCGGTAGCGGTTAACAATCTTCATTCGCTCCGGAGTTCGTCCCTCTGCGTTGGGCTTAGTCCTAGTCGCGCTCCTACGAGACACTGCCCCTTGCCTCTTCCCGGAGACACTTTCGCCTGCAGGGTTGACCGTAGGTTGCGCAGATTTCGAATTTTTTCACAACCCCTCCCCCTTTTGCGGAGGGTGTCAGTGCGACCCCCTCTTCCAAGGTAAGCCATTGTGTCTCTGTTTACATATTCATGTGCTCATTATCGATCGATGGGTGGGTCGTCCGATCGACATGCATAGCACGGTGCACAGGTTTTTGAGTTCTCGTTTCACGAGGCAGCTCAACTCAAGGCAGTGCGAACTATACTCACACTAAAGGAGGTAATTAATTTTCAAATTTCTGGAAATGAACCTAGGTCGGACGTTAACCAAATTTTCCAAGTTTTGTTGCCCGCTCAAAAATTTACCGTTTTTACAAACTTTTTATAAATTTGCAGCACGTTTAGATTGCCGTCAGGTCTCATGTGATGGGAACGTATAAAAATGCAAAAAGAAACTCAATTATTAATTTTTTTTATTATTTTTCGATTATCAGTGTTTTCACCATGTGCTAATCAATGCTATCAAACGGCTCTGCACCCACACAGCTGCTTCTTTGCCCTTTTTTAATCTTGCCATCATTTTCAGGGCACTACGGCAACAGAGCTCGCCTACCGCTGTGACCGCACTCCGCCTACTGCCGTGGCGGACTCCGCCCACCGCTGTGGTAGACTCCGCCCCCCACGGTAACAAACTCCGCCCATTATTTTGACTCAGGGCACCATGGCAATCGGGGACTCCTCCCACTTCGGCGGCAACAGAGTCCGCCTCACCGCTGTGGCGGACTCCGCCTACTGCTGTGGCAGGACTCCGCCCATTTCCAAGTTTTGTTCGCTCTCAAAAATTTCCCGTTTTTATAAGTAAGTTGCGAAACAAAAGACTGAACTTTGCAGAATGCGTTTAGGTTGTTCAGGTCTCATATGATGGGGACGTATAAAATTGCAGAAAACTATTAATTTTCCTCTTTTATTTTCAATTCTTCTTTTTCTCCCTAGCGTTAGTCCCGCGCAGTCGCAGAATCCGCTGAAAATTTTTTTAACGCTTCACGAATTTGCGTGTCATCCTTGCGCAGGGGCCATGCTAATCTTCTCTGTATTGTTCCAATTTTAGTATATGTTCAGGCAATGAAGCATGTTATTTTCATTTCTATTTACTTATTATCAGTGTTTTCACAATGCTAATGAATGCTAATAAATGAATTTGAATGCTAATAACGCTCTGCATTCAGCACAGCTGTTTTTTTGACCTTTTTTAATCCATTTTTAGGGCAATACTGCAACAGACTCCGCCTACCGCTGTGACAAACTCCGCCCACCGCTGTGGTAGACTCCGCCCATCACGGTAACAAACTCCGCCCATTATTTTGACTCAGGGCACCATGGCAATCGGGGACTCCTCCCTACTTCGGTGGCAACAGAGTCCGCCCACCTCTGTGACTGCACTCCGCCTACTGCTGTGGCAGGCTCCGCCCATTTCCAAGTTTTGTTCGCTCTCAAAAATTTCCCGTTTTCATAAGTTGCGGAACAAAAAACTAAACTTTGCAGCACGTTTGGGTTGCAGTCAGGTCTCATGTGATGGGAAAACAAGTAAACAAATGAATGCGTATCCGACCTTTGCTTGATGGAAACGCGCGCGGCACCTCGACCCACCGCGGGGTTCCCTTCGCGGTCTGTCAAGGCCTGTGTCCCCTCGGGCATGCGCCTATTGCTGCGCTGGCAAACTCCGCCCACTGATTGCATTTGTTAGAGCAGTGCTGTTTTTTGCGGCGGAAAGTCCGCCCGTTGCTGTGGGGAACGCCTCCGCCTACTGTTGTGACAAACTCCGCCCCAGAAAAGCACACTCCGCCCATTCCTGCGATAAACTCCACCCACTAACTGGCTAGCTCCGCCCCCCATCGATTGTATTTGTCGTTAAACCCTACTTTCTACGAAAGCTCCGCCCATTCCAGTGGTGAAGCTCCGCCCATTTCTGCGATAAACTCCACCCACCAACTGGCAAACTCCGCCCTCCAGAACTGACGAACTTCGCCCACCAATTGGCAACCATTGCGCCCTTTGATTGACCAGTCCCGCTCGTTACCTGGCAGACTTCGCCCACTCATTGACAAACTCCGCCCACTCAGTGGCAAATTCCACCCATTTAATTCTTTAATTCTTTAATTCTTTAATTCATAAGTCAGTCAGCGAATGAAATCCAACAAGTGGACAAACTAGGCAACTTCAACTGACGTAAAGTAGTGACATTGGAAACTAAGTAAACAAAACAACTAACAAGAACTTATTTCTAGAGCATCCTAGTGGGCATAGCCTTTGCCTTTCCGCCACCCTATAGTAGAAATAGTAATCGAAGAGTAGTTCGTGGCAGTAAAAGCTGGCAACACATACTCACACTGAGACAATAATATGAGGTGGGTGGTGCTAGGGATAACACCACTTGACATGGGCACTTGGGCATACATGTCAAACCGGGCATCGGATTTTGGTCCTGTTAGGTATTCCCTACCCCTAACAATCCGATACCCGGCTCACCAATGAAGCGACTCAAATGGTGAGTGTGCATGCTTTACTACGAGCCTGACATGAGTAGATAGTCGAAAACTCATCCATTCAACATAGCTAATCGCCACAAGGATAGGCGGATTCAAGGCAAGACCAGCAACAGTCGGATGCATTGGCAAGAAAAGGACACGGAAAAAAGAGCAATAAGAACTGGCAAGAACATAAGGAAATTCAAGGCTAGCGAAACTGAAGAAGAGTCATGCTGATTGAGCCGGACCACGACACACGCCATTAGCAAGACGAAGTTTAAAAAGATTTTCGTCGAGGTCGTTCCAAGGAAGAACTACTCTGTGACAAAACGAACCTCTGAACGCAGCTGTTTTACCACCGTCAAGACACAGTTTGAAGGGGTGACCCCTTGTGAGGCCAACAAAGGGAGAAACACGGAATAATTCGGAGAGCTTAGTATCAACATCACCTAGTACCATCTTGTACAAAAGACACAAATCAGTTATTTTTCTGCGATCTTCCAGCGTCAAGGACTTAAGACTGCGAAGCCGATTCGTATACGACAAACCAAACTCGCCACTCCTAGCAAAAATGCGATAAGTGAACTTCCTCTGAACCTGTTCAAGCTTGTCAATAAGACGGGCCTTTGTAGGGGGACCAAACTGGGGAACAATACTCAAGTAGAGGCCTTACATAAGCGCAGAATAATCTAAAGAGGAGTGTTGGGTCTCGTGTGTGGAACGCACGCATAATATAGTTGGATCGGCAGGTAGCTTTAAGTACGATATCGTTGATGAAACACTCAAAATCAAGGGAGTCGTCATACATGACACCAAGGTCTCTAACTATTTTTGAACGTTGGAGAGTAGATCTACCCAGTTGGAAACTGAACTCGGGGTGATTTTTTCCAAGACACATCACAGATGTCTTTTCTGTGGAAATATCAATATCCCATTTTCGTGCCCACTCTTCCAGAGCATAGAGCCCGACCTGAAGCAGATCGGCATTATTGACAGTGTACAATTTGGAATCATCAGCGTACATTGAAATGAAAACACCGGGTGGAAGAGTATTGGGTAAATCGTTAACAAACATGAGAAACATCAAGGGGCCAAGGCAGCTACCCTGAGGTACACCACTAGTGGTTGGATAAACAGGGGAACGCGTCCTATTAATGATGACAGACTGGAACCTGTCATTCAGGAAGGCATGAAGAAAACGTACTAAGCATCCTTTGATGCCTAATCCCTCGGCCTTACTAATGAGTGAAGAAATTGGTATAGAATCAAAAGCTTTCCTAAAATCAACGAAGCATATAGATACATAGTTGCCTTTGTCGATTTCCCTATGCCAGTGGGCAATGACAGGTAGGAGCGCTGTGGTAGTGGAGCGTTTACTAAGAAAACCGTGTTGAACATCAGAGAGAAGGCAATTATCCATCAGATAGGATGTAATACGGCGACAAATAATCCTTTCCAAAACTTTGCTGGTAGAGCATGTCAAGCAAATGGGCCTATAATTTTCGACTAAATTCCGTGACCCCTTTTTATGGACAGGTTTAACTAACCCAAATCTCCAAATATCAGGTATCTGTCCAAGTAGCAAGAATTTGTTGAACAGCAAACTGAGAGGCTTAGCTAACCCAAGTGCTGCTTTCTTGAGGAAGACGTAGGGAATGCCGTCAGGTGACGTAGAGTTTCTATTGGGTAATTTAATCAATGACTCATACACAGTATCAGCGGTAATATCGACCCAATCGAGGCAACGATTAGTTTCGGAAGAAGGAGGGATTGGATTCCGCGGCTCCTTGTAGACAGCGCGAAAGTACTCGGAGAAGGCGGCAGCCTTCTCAAAGTCATTTCGTGCTTCAAACTTATTATGATCGGATCGTATGAGATGGGGAATATCATCTGACACTTTTAACTTATTACTGCAATAACGGAAAAAAAGCTTCAAGTTTTTTATTCTAGATAACCTTTCTTCCTCATTGATTGCTAAGCGAATGAATTCACGCCTTAACTTTCTGAGCATGCTTAGCATATCTTGAGAGCCCATAACGAGACATATTGGCACGAATATGATCAACCCTCGCTTGCAATGACGGATTTTCTTCGTCAGAGGCAGAGCCTCAACTTTGCGAAACGAATAAGGGACAAACTTGAAAACTAGCGAGTGACAGATAGAGACGAACCGGGAAGTAGGAGTCATTAACTGTTCCAGAGTACACAACTGAATACCAATCGATATTGAAAAGGCAGTGGTTGATGCTCACAAAATCTCCCTTGAAAAAATTAGGCTGTGGGATTTCAAGTCCGTTTCGTCGGGAGCATTGCAGTGTAAAAGGAGGCGAATGGAGTTATGGTCAGAAGTACTGAAGGGAGGCATAATTTCGACAGATCTAATAAGACTGCTATCGGACGTCAAAACAATGTCAAGGGTGTTAAGCCCATGAGTAGGCCCAGTAACAACTTGTTGAAGGTTAAACGAGGCACAAAATTCAATTAGAGCAGATGAGGAGGGAGTATGCATATTACCACGGTGTCCAAGTGTCTCCCAATCAATAAGAGGGAAATTAAAATCACCGGTAATCAGAATTTTATAGGGGCAGTCCATGATGATATCGTGCAAAAACGAGATAAGCTCATCAAAATCGGCTTTACTACATGAAGGACTCCTGTACACTGTAGCAATCAATATAACCTGGGAAGCTACACTAAGCTGTACAATAACAATTTCACAAAACTCTGAGAAGTTCTTAGCCGCAACAAGAAGGTGAGGGACACCTTTACGGACTACCACCAAGACTCCACCTCCCAGCCTGTCCCCAGCTCTGTCACTCCGGAATACATTGTATTTTCCATTAAGGGATAACGTGGCATCGTGAATGGCACATGGCTTGCACCAACTCTCAGTAACTAAACGGCCAAGGGGTTGTGCACTAGCAACATGTTGAATTCAGGCAACTTATTCATAATTGAGCGCGCATTAAAAAGCAACACACTATTAGAAACAGAGGGAGTGGACTAGAACAACTTTACGCTTACCCAATAGCTTGGTAAGTTCCGCGCCCAAAAGTGTATCCTAGCGGGAAATTGAAGTATCTTGCCCATAGGTCAAGGCAGCGATGCTATCGATTGAATCAGCACACACTACCGGTGCAGGATTGGATATGCAAGGCAGCATAACAGTTCGATCGATAGACCCTAGCGGACAAGCACTAGGAGGACAGCTAGAACCGGAATCAATGACAGGACTAGAGGTTGGAGCAATCATTTGGCTTAGTCCGCGGCAAATCGCGAGAAGTGCGAAGTTTGCAAATCTCAAAATCTCTGACTACATAAAGAAGCTTACCTTCTTGTTGATTAAGCAACCCTGCCTTTTTGCGTAAGTAATGGTCATATTCGAGTTCTTCTTTAGTGTAATCACGTCTAGCGAACGAATGCACAAAACGCTCCGTTAGAGAAAGACGCCCCTTTTTCATGAAATCCAAGAGCCGATCTCGAAGCATCTGAGATGGTAAAGAAATTTTAATTATTCTTGGGCGATTACGAGGTAAATTTCCACGAGAAGGTGGAAAACGAGCAACTTGTATGTTGCCAGCCTTCCACTCTTTGAGTAATTCATCATCACAAGAATCCACAATTACCTGATTGAGGGCTTCCCTGTCAAAAGATGAAGTGGAAACATCGTCCTTGAGTTCGTCAATACCGACCCAAACTATCTTACACTGCTTATCAGCGACGCTTTTAGAATCAGAATTGAATTTCACAAGAGTGGAGTAAAGTTCATTCCTAGAAGTTTCACTAACTGCACGTTCATTCAAACGTTTCTCTAGAGAATCTATTTTTTTGATAATAGTATTCTGAGACTCATGAATAGAAGCTAACAACTCGAAAAACCCATCATACCTGACGATGAAGTCGTCCCAGCGCTTAAGGATAGGTGAATGGCTGACCAAAGGTGAATGACTGACCAAAGGTGAATGGCTGACCAAAGGTGAATGGCCTGACCAAAGGTGAATGGCTGACCAAAGGTGAATGGCTGACCAAAGGTGAATGGCTGACCAAAGGTGAATGGCTGACCAAAGGTGAA
>MU868860.1:66054-79086 GCA_036418205.1 Ostertagia ostertagi | reverse complement strand
CTTGCAAGGTTCCATATACCTAATACCTACACGTCAGATGGAGCACAATCAAAAGAGCAGGGAATCGCCGTACAAGTCAGAAAAGCTCAAGGATCTCAGGCGAGTTCAGCACCTTCAAGAGCTTAGCTCTTCTAATTCAAGTAGGGAATAAATACCTAATACCTACGGGATCGACAGACAATAAATAATTTGATGCTCACCTTACGGTAATTGCAACTGGGTACAGATCCTCCGCAAGATTTTAATGGTTATTCGTTATTCGTCAGTTTGTGATCGCGCTTTTTGCATGTCCAGGGCGGAATTCTGACCGCCCTAAGCCGAAAAGATATTCCATCTAATCGTCAGATGGGCTATGTTGCGATTCAAATTTAATAGCCTCCCGGGACTGTTCATGAGCAATCAACCCCGCCCACTTCAAAGTGTCTAGCTAGTTGCCACTGATAGATTTTATAGCTTTCATCCCTTCAGAAAGAGAGGAGAGGTAGAATGTGGCTATGCCACAGTTCGAGCCTCACACGACATGATCAAGGTCTAAACACCCAAATAGCGCTGTAGTTTCAGGTGGAAGTCAAGTGTGTGGCGCATCCAGGAACCTAATCAAAGCCAAGTTTTTGGCGCTCTATATTGCTTTTGAGTCCTAATGTGCGGCATTCCTAACAAAACCACGTAATTGGCACAGAGACGTGAACATGGCCATCCCACGTTTCGACGCACCCTGAATATGGCCCCCCAGACGCAATCAACAAAGCAGGTCGATCACCTTCAAAGCCGGAAAAGCTTAGCCAAAGCCAAATTTGCGGCCAAAAGTCGATCTAGAGCTTACATAGCAAACAAAATAGTATGTTCCCAGAGAAGGAACGCCCAGCGTTCTGCTTAGAGCTTTGGAAGGCTTGAAATTGGGTCAGCGACCACAGCCATGAGAAAAAGCTAAAGAAACGTTTGATTGAAAAGAAGAAAAACTCCAACTCAAAAACAACACTATAACTTGTTCTCGGCGCTATCGTAAGGTAAGGGGCAGTGTGGTGGCAATTGCGTTTAAAACCGCATGAAACATCTCCTTTTTGGGTAAAAATGGGGCTACCTGAACATTTTCCTTTTCTCCGTAATTCCTGCTTCTCCTAGTCCCAGAGGATGCCCCCATATCTTGCGATAGCGCCTTGCTCTCCATGAGATTACAGGAAACATCAGAGAACACAACGTCAACAGAAACATCACATAGAAAAGTCGTTAAACTTCCAAGACTGAACTTATGACGTCCCAAAGGGCTGAGTCAACATATGATTACTCAGGAGAAAGGAACAAAACGAGAACAAGTTTTCCATTGAGCCCATTTGCAAACACTTGTCTGACGCCTCTCTGGTTGTCTTAACCTTCATAAATTAGACCACAATTTAGGGCTGTCACTAACCCTGCCACAGAAGTTCCGGGTTTGAGAAGTACAACCCCTATCGATTAACGATTATGATGTCTCAGTAGCTGAGCGTGTCACTTGACGAAGGAATCCAATGACTTCAGCGAATCAAAGGCCAAAAAACGCCATAGTCAGCATAACAGCGACGTCAGCGCCGAATGCCTTATGGTTAGTCGAGAGCGCACAATAGAGGGGAACGAGGTAGTGAAAGTGAGGTTTCAATTAGGCCTCTCCTTCAGTTTCCCGTATTCTCAAGGTTCACCCGAGAGAACGTTATCTTCAGAGTTCTGCTCAGGGTCTTCTAGAGTACACCTAGGGAAAACGAGAGCCCTAAAATTGAGGCAGTCGAAGGTCTGTTAGCCACTAGGGAACACGTAGCACTGAGAATTTTCGATGAAGACGGCAACAGGGGAGACAGGACAAATGTTGGGATGATTCTCGGTAGAAAGGTTCATTGTATAGAGACGGTAGGATCAAGAAATAGAGACGCAGGGAATAGTGAGAGTACCACACAATTGGAGGAGGAGTAGGCGGAGCTAAGGGCGGGGCGAAGATCCACTTTTCATTGTTGTAGCTTGTGAACCGGTAACTGGACTGCGGTGAATTTATCCCACAGTTGATGGACCTTCTGGCCTAGCACATGCTGTCCTCGTGATTCCCTACAGCTCCATGGGCACCCATGAAACCTGAAATCCGGATGGAGCCAGCCCTAATGCAATGGCATGTCCTTTGAGCTTTTTGAAGCCCATTCTCCAAGGACGTATGGATCCTTGTTCGGAAATTTCAATTCAGTGGATTCAATCGAGGTTATCGTTAATGGTTTCTGCCTTCTTACCCAGTATGGAATCTGGAAATTATAATCGTTTGCTCATATATTCCAGGTAAGGGTTCAATGATATCGACATTTTGCCGCGATATTAATACTAATTGTGTCTAACTGGGAGGTCCAATAGCAGTGGTTAGAATGTGAGGCCCAGTAGGTACTGGGCATGCAGGGCATTAAATATTCGACAGCAGGACGCTTTCCAGAAACAAAGGTCTACTATCCATAAGAGACTAATGAAGTCTCAGAAAGTGTAGTTCCTTGTATCTGCTATAGAGAAGACAGTTTGCGTGAGCGACCTGATCCAACTGCCCAGTCCAACTCCTAAGGTGAGGGGCGATTGTGCCTGGCCATAAGCAGGCTGAGGTAACCCAGGCGGACTTCCTCCTCACCGTCTTAGGGCTGTATTGTCAGGTCTCCTTTCCAGCAAAAGCGCTTTTTTTCACACAGCGAAGCTGCCCCTGGAACAGGGTGCTATACTATGAATTGGGTATACGGCTATGTTGTTGATACCGGATTGGGATGGGCAGCTCCGGAAAGAATGGCCGAATGTGTTGGTATCATGAGCGAAGTCCGAACTTTCTAGAGAGAAAGCTGCCATCTGTAGTAATTGCTGTAAAGAGGTACGACTGTTATTTGCTCGCTCTGGTAACGTCTTGGCCCGACATGAAGGACCGCACCAAGAATGCTGCCCGCCCTTCCGAGTAGGAGGCCAGAAAGATCGAAAAGCAGGGTCCGGGACATGCACTTGTGAAGTTCCGTGTCAGCACAGCCTCTGTGCAGGTGGTGAAGATGGCATAACTCAGATCAGAGTATCCAGCAGCCGTTGTTGGGATACGCCACGCATTCTACTTCCATTTGTACATTCGTAGTGGCATTTGAATGCGATGTGGCCTATACAATGACTTGCGGGGGCCAGCCGATGTTCAAGTCAGTGTTTTTATCCTCCCAGACAAGTCTGGTACCAATTCGACCCCGGAGGGATGGAAGGCTTGGTTGGCCCGGGCGACTCACGACCCAGGATTTGATCCCGGACCGCTCGCGTGGTAAGCGCCCCATTTGCCACTACTCCACCCTTCCCCATAGGGAGATAGTAATAAGGCCGATAAAAAAGTGGAGTGTCCCTATTCTGGTTCCAAACCTCCTACACTGAGCAGACACCCCCGAACAAATGCCAGTCCGCGCGATTTGGCCCCGTGTAGGGTGAATATTACAGTATACACATATTTCAAAAGCAACATTGCAGAGCCCATTCGAAGGACACGATCGTTCACACACCATTGAACTGGTGGCTCTTATAAGACACGTATTTATGGGCAATAAACAAGACATTAGAGACATACGACATAGCGGAATTTGAGCGGAATTGGCGACAACTCCGGCGCCGCGCCAGACCAGCCGCGCGGATTCTCAAAACGTGGGCTGACGGCTGTGCGCGATTCATTCGCATTTCGCATTTGATGATGATGCCCGGCTAGATACGCCGAGTGAAACGACACGAAAAACGACTGTTGAAGAGACAGCGACATGAACGAGGTGGTTATTTGACAGCATAAGAAAGGCGGTGTATCGCCAACTAGTTTAGTTCGGGAGGATATTAGAGGATCAGGCGCCAGGGCTTATGACGCGCCTGAGTGTATCCGGGACGTCTTGAGGATCGACGAGGGGAGCAGAAGGTCAGCCTGAAGTGGAGCTTTGAAGGAAAACGAGACTGATGAACACGTATGAGGATCACAACTGAGATGGGTACCCAGAAAAGAAGCCCCCAAGACTTCCAAGGCTATGAGTAGGACCAAAAGTGAGAATGACAGTGAGCACAAGGTGTCCAACAGCCTTCGAGGGTGAACTATTTCAGTCTTGATCCTACTCAAGCCCGTTTAGAGGGTTATAGAGCAGGCGGTTACCATCAGGGCCTGAATAGAATAGCCTAACTATAGCGAGGTTCTGAATGGGAGATTTACCCCCTAACCCTGGGAAAATATGCTATAGTGTCCCGCCGAGGGTCAAGTGACCACCTACCCAAACGTGTAAACCCATCCAATCGACGTTCTTTATGGGGCCGAACTGGAAAAAAAAAACCGGGAGGACTCATTTGAATTTTTGTGGGAGGAGGCTCGGGATCACTTCAAAAACCGGTCTACCCAAAGAGTTCAACATTAGTGTCTGGCCCGGTCTCCGTTGAGAGATAAGACTGGGCTAGATGCTATAGTGTTGAGCTCGCTTGGGTATTCCCATGGGTAGAGCTTAAACTGGGCTAACTAGGCTTTAAAACTTATCTAGGAATAAACCCAACGGGAGCCCGAAGGATACCCACGGTTATATTTGCATTTACACGAAGTGTTTCCAACAAAGTTGACCCAGGCTTTCATTCCCGAGAGAAACTCGAGTACCCCGATCTTTTAACCCCGATGAGTCGCCTCTGGGACACTTCAAGCTCATGTTTTTTCGCTTTTTTTTTTTTTTTTTTTTTTTTTTTTTTCTGTCAAAAATTCTTTTTTTAAACTATGAATAACTATAAATCTCCAAAATATCATGAAGCAGTGGGAGTAGACAGTGGATGGGCGGCGGAGAACAGGTAGCAATAAAAAAGGCCCGAGCGAGAACCCGTGCCGAGCCATTGGAGGATTAGGAAGGGGAGGATCTTGATAAGCGATGGCATCAATAAAAGGTAAGGGTCACCCGATCAACCTTACCCCGTTCACTCACCAGGCGAGATGACTGGGACCACGAGCTGTTTT
This sequence comes from Ostertagia ostertagi, assembly GCA_036418205.1. Lineage (NCBI taxonomy): Eukaryota > Metazoa > Nematoda > Chromadorea > Rhabditida > Trichostrongylidae > Ostertagia > Ostertagia ostertagi. The sequence continues at coordinate 74,114 of MU868860.1, read as the reverse complement.
CCAGCCTAACCCCGGGTAAGGGCCTACCCCTAAGGTGCTCGCGACCCCAGTGAACCCGCACCCACCAGACCAGCTGACAGTTGGCACAGTTGTTGTGCCTGTAAATCGATGCCACCCGGTGTTTTCGACCCCGCATGTGATGGTGGCTAATTGGGGAATCAATAGCGAGCCGACGACCTTGCCGTGCGGTGGTGAGCGACGACAACGGCACACGTTGTGAAGTAACTGTAGGAATGCCAGATGGCTATGCGATAGAGTTCGTGTACAGCGACAGTTGTGGTTCGGAAAACACCCTTTGGAGCTGAGATAAAATGGACAACCACAACGAGGGGGGGGCACCGCCGAACAGAACGACGGGGCGATCGGAAGGGGCGTCCCCACACAAACTGAGATGACATGCAGATCAACCAGGCGGACGACGAGCGGGCGGAGCCCAGCGGATTGGGGGACGGGGAACGTTTCTAAGCAGTTACTGTTACTATTTCCCCGTGTAAATGGAACGGAGTGTATGTGGATTCTGGCCGAAACGGGCTAGACGCCAGCGAGCGATCGTCAGCGCAAGATATGACCCCACGAGGCGGATTCTTCCCAATGAGCCTGAACACCTAATTGAGACAATTCCAACAGGTTTTTCCATGGCTTAAGCCTATTTAAACGCAATGGGTATGGCTTTTCCAACACCACGAGGAGCAGCTGGGAACTGGAAGCGCGGACTTGAACCCGGAACGTGAGCCCATTCATTTGAGGGCGTGTGTTTACAGACGTTCCTGCGGCGTTCTTCCACCCGTCTGTCGGGTATTACTTACCCACTCAAATGTGCCAGGAGAGACTTAGCCCATCCAATTAATGAAAGAACGCCAGGGTACATCTTTTGGAATTGTTATTTTCAACATGCCTAGGCAGAGGCGATGTTAAAGGGCAAGTAAAGCAGCCTACCAAGCGGGGGGCCTGGACATTAGTCTGGATCGAGCCGCGCCCGCGAACATGAGGTTCATTTTACGCGCGTGATTTTTCCAGACTTGTCGCTGGAAAGTATGGACACACATTTGACCTCACTATTAAGCACGTCCAGCCCTTTCAAACGCTTGCGATTCATAATGGAAGTCGTGCGCATGGCGTATCCCGGGATGGTCCGTTAATCCGCTCTGGTGTTTTCCTTCAGAGCCTGATTACTTGGAACGAAATAACCATAAGGTAGGACATCGGCTCGGCATACGTTGGACAGAAGAAGTAAGCAAAAGCCTGCTCTCTTCTATGAGGCTCAGAAGAGAAGCCAAAGGAAGAAAGGCGGGTGGTCAGGGGCGAGAGACGCGGCGATTTCTTGCCCTGTAAGGGGCTCAGTCCACAGGGGGTCCAGAAGTGAACACCTAGGGTTGACATTCAATTTTTGACCGAGGGTTTTTTTGAAAAGTAACGACTGGATTTGCCATTAGAATAGAGGCACTAAATCGTGTGACTTGGTACGGCTTCATACAAAAAGGCGAAACTCGTAGCATCTGGTTCATAGAAGTTCTGCGAAGGAAGAGGGAAAAAGGAAAATAGGGAAACTTTCTGGGAAAATCGACGAAGAAACTCGCACGCGGCTCCATAAGCACCCTAGAACAATCTAGGGAAAGGCTTAGAAAGTGAAAGAGAGCTTTATAAAAGGGCTGTCAGTAGAACGACCGGATTACAGCAGATAATCCGCTTACGTTGGAGAACCTTACGAAAAACCCAGCGAGTTAGATTCCGGTGACGTTTTTTTCCAGAATAAAAAACTGAGTTTTATCAGATTTCTGTCAATCATTTCCTGAATCCGGGTATCTTCATTTTTCACTTTCTGTCCTTCAGGGTATCAACACAACTTTCTTCCTCACTACCAGCCTTCGCTTTTTTGGGTAGATCTTCTAACCGGCTCGATGTGTTTAATTCAGGCGGCAGTGGTAGCTCGATGTGTTTATAGTATTAGGCGGCACTGTAGGGGTGGTAGGAGGCGCCGCTACTATTTCCACGATTCGTGGAAGGGATCCTCGCACACTTCAGGTCATTTTCTTGACCCCAAACTCGCCTGGAGGGTTAAAAACAGTGCCTTCATGTGACGTGATTTTCGAAATTCATTTTGTTTGGAGAACAGGTTTCCCAATACCTTCACATTTCTGGTGGAAGTATTATTCATGGCTTAATCCTTGACCAACATCAATACCGACTGCAGTATCCCTGATTTTTAGGGCAAAACAATTTTTCATTCATTGCGAAACAATTATTCAAAAGAAATATGTAAAGGACTTATAAGGCTCGAAGTCTGGGACTGAATAACTTTAAAGGTGTTACTATTAGTTTTTACTGCTTTTCTCTTTGGAATGAGCCATGAACCCCTCTTGGACACCGACGCTTTTTTTGGTTTACAGTTGATTAATTATAGTTGGACCCTGATTTTTAAAGGAAGGTTCTCTCACTGTTAGCACTCCCAACTTCTCTGTAGCTTAGTTGTGGCCGCGGGATCGAACTAACTACCATGAGTAGGCGGAGCGACCCCTATCCATTTCACCACCCGGATCATTTGAAGTCAAAGGCGACACTCATACTCAAACACAGAGTTGGAGAAGCTCACGGCATCGAGTGTTACGGAGGCACATTGGATTTCAAAATTGTGTCACAAAAGTGGAATAAATAACATCCTGAGAGATAAATATTTATGTCGCATGACTCGGTGACAATATTGACTTTGATCTCGTCATGAAGTAGTACAGAGACAAACTGGATTTCATAATTGTTTCACAAAAGGGAATAAATAACATCCTGAGAGATAAACATTTACGTCCGCATGACTCGATGACAATATTGACTTTGATCTCGTCATGAGCTTTGACGAGATAAAGTTCATATTCGGATCAGAGCAGTAAGGTAGAGAGTAGCCTCCTTTTCAAAAAGCGCGAAAGCGCGGGTGCAGACCATACACCACAAGTGACGACGGCCGTCACCAAATGTAAATGTTTTTGCCAATGAAATGATTAACCTGTTGCAGTTGTATTCTGTCAGTTGACAGTAATTACTGCTATCATTTACTAAAAATCAGCTATCACTATGAACCACTACTAACCAGATTTACTTTGAGGCCGTCGTCACTTGTGGTGTATGGTCTGCACCGCACAATTTCTGGCTTTTTGAATGGGAGGGTAAGTGCCATCCATGATCTTTTCGTAAGATTTTGCAAAAATTTACAGTGCTCCAAGTGCAGATGCTTGCAGCCCAGAAACAAAATACTCCAAATCCATATAATAAGTGAGCTTCCCATTTTAGCTGCAGGAAGACGCTTCGCTTTTGTTGGCCTACTGCTTTTCACTCATTGGTTAAATTTCTGAGAGCATTTTGACTCAAAAAAAGACACCTAAGCAAAACAAACGGAGGTAAATAAAATCAGCAGCAAAAAAAATGGCATGAGAATGAACGCTCATCGCTAAGCTATTCCGTCACATTGCAAAACAGTTATCTGCTTCAGGCCTATCACTGTACAGGAGGTCTAATCCGAACGGGATCTTGCCATAGCCAATGCAACCTTCACTCCGGGAAGTTACGCGTCGGAATCGTCTAAAGGGTGATCGCGATTTAAATTGCTAATTCGGGCATCTCGAGCCCTTGGAACCACAGGTTTTTCGAATTCTATAGAGATTAGTAAAATAGGGTTCGGGCAGGATTTGAACTCGACAGATATTCGTCGCTGTTGCATTTTTGGGTTCCAGAGAAAACAGCTCCTACCGTTTGCAGAATGAATCACATTCAAATACTACTACAATTGTAAGCTGAGCTGCAGCTGCGTCTGCGCATGCCGAATTCGATCGATCAGCCGTTGCTATCGAACTCATTGCTACTAATGAGAGCGGTGATCGTCAAACAAGAAAGAAAAAAGGATAAAAAAGGATAAAGCATTTGCCGTTGATCAATCCTTTTTGGGATGCGGCACGCATTCTACTTCCATTTGTACATTCGTAGTGGCGTTTGAATGCGATGTGGCCTATACAATGACTTGCGGGGGCCAGCCGATGTACAAGTCAGTGTTTTTATCCTCCCAGACAAGTCTGGTACCAATTAACCGACCCCGGAGGGATGGAAGGCTTGGTTGGCCCGGGCGACTCACGACCCAGGATTTGATCCCCGGACCGCTCGCGTGGTAAGCGTGCCACTTGCCACTACACCACTTCCGCCCTCATCAAATGCTGCGGAGTTTAATAAGAAACGAGCCGATCTCGGACGGAAAGCTGGCGCAAAGCTAGGACAATCTTCCGCTTTAGTAAGTGTGAGAAGGCTGTCACCTATTGCTCTCTGTGGGTTGCGGATGATGACAGGGGGACAGGGGGTTGTATTCGAGATATTGCGGACGCGGGTCGTTTTGACGGGGAGTTGAGGGGCTTGTCGTTTGTATGTAACCTCGTCATTGACGAGGGATCCCGCGACTCTGAGGGGAAAGCGGAAAATACGATGAATTTTTAAAAGATTTACCGTTTTTCTAGAAATAGTCGCCTTTTTAGACCAACAGTCGTTGCAATGGGAAAAAAGTGGGCGGAGTTTGTGGGTGTCGCCTGTGACTCAGAATCACCTATCATTGAAAACTAGTTGGTAATGGTGAGGTAAAGGTTAGGTAAAGGGCTGGCTGTCATATGATCTCCCTCAAAACTAAAATGGTTGGGGGGGGGGGGTGGTGGTTGTGGCAGGGCCCCTTCCCGAAAGAAGACGCTGGGACCACTTTTTGACACAGCGGACACTCGACCCTGGTAAAAACCCCTCCATAGACGTACTGGTGTGGGTGGATTTTGATAACTTGATCAAATAGTTGTCATCTTCCACGACCCGGACCTAAGGTCCACTTTTTCGAATCGGTGGCATACTGTTCGGGGGAAAAAGTGACCTTATGAATTAGAGGAGGTGCTGCATGTTAGCAATTCAAGAGAAGGTCAGAAAAATCCATAGTCCGTGAAAAACAACATGAAAAACGAGCGAAATCAGTCAAAAACAGGGAAAAATCGAGCAGTGGCGTTCTCCAGACAGTACAAAGGAAGGAAAGTGCCAGTAAGGGAACGAAAGGTGTGATGATTGCAGCTGGCAAAAGTCCAACGTCTGTCATGCGGTGCGATGGAACAATAGGCGGGCCGAGAACGATGACAACGCTGGCGTCAAAGGTGAAGAAGGTGTGTATGGGCGCGAGGCGCGGCCACAAGCCATCGGCGCTGGCGGCGGTGGTCGTCGGACGTGTCCTTGGCCTATTACCATGCGATGGGTGTGTGTGTGTGAATGTTTGTATGTCTGTGCATGCATGTAGTTTTGGGATATGACTGCCCTCATAAAGGCGCGCCCAAGACCCGGAAATCTTCGCGCGCCAGCGGAAGAACCTCTCGGCGCGACTTGAACTCCTCATCGTCTATTCGTTGCGGGGTTCCTCCAGGTAGCATATGGAACCATACAACCTGTGATCGGGCGCAGCAATTTTTCCCAGTGGTCAGCTACCGTATAACAACGCGAGTGGTTCCAGCTGATTGACCATTGTCAAGGCTGTGTGTGTACGCCATAAACAGCGGCGTTGCTCTGCTGACTGCACTGTACAGCTCAAGGATGCGATTTGACATTGAAATCACGTAACGGGATCCGGCAATACGTGATGGGACACGTAGCTGGAGTTTGGACGAGAGCAGTTCTCCTTTCCCGGGAGGGGAGGTGTGGAAGGATCGCACGGCTCGGAATCAAAAAATGACTGGTTCAATACTAACTCCTAACAGATTCTACAGCAACGTTCCAGACATTACCGGACTCCTATCCTCCAACAGCCAACCCCCGGATAATACCCCCTCAAATACTCCCGATATGGCAATACCTAGTTAAACACACACTTAACAATCGTGAGCGGTTGTCTTTTTTGCCGTCCTCGTGTATCTTTGGTCACCTTGAGGTTCATTAACCCATAGGACGGCCAGTTGTGTTTTTTCGCACGTGCGCCACCTAGGGTAGGGTTTATGTAGGCTTATGCGAGCAGCAGGGTTAAGACGGGGCTAAAGTGGTGTCCGTGTCTCATCATCCAAAAAGAGATTTCCGTTGACGACAAGTTCGTAGCCCGCCTTTCCGCTCTAAAACTAGGGTGCAAAGAATGAATGGAAGCTGTAGGTGACATTATCGAAAAATGCGAAACAACAACCCCGAGCAAGGATGTGGCTATATTTAGGGGAAGGGGTCTCGGGACGTGCGAACCATGGGTAAGCCACCCATCAAATAGTAAACTTATGTAAATTAAGACAAAATGTATGTAAAATTTATTGTAGGTTTGTCAAAAATCCAGCCGTCCAGGTCCTGGGAAGATATGTTATTCCACATTGCTGAGAGTATATACGGTATATTAAGATTGCTAGAAACATTCCAAAAACAAAAGTAATAACCTGCCACATGTGGCGACACGCGTCGGTATGGGTTAATCTCCTTTGCTCCTTGTCCATGACTCTTAGGGCCGAGAATCTCATAATAGGACATGCTTTCTTTTGTACTGATCAGGCGAAAGAATCCCAATCCATAAGAAGTCTGAAAACCCTCTGAGATGATCCAGACTAGGACAGAGCCGCTTAATAGCTTATACCAACATCAGTGCGATCAAATCTCTAACCAGCTAAGATACCTTATCTCGAGGAAAAGAAAGCGCCGAATCGAACACCGTTCGAGTTCTGCAACGTCCCCTGTACGCATAGGTCAGATGCCAGTTCGAATCAAAACTGCCAACGGAACGAAATGCGTGGCGCATCCCGGAGCGCTTGATTAGGGTCACCATTTTAAAATTTTGCCATAGCAAATGATTGCTCAGAGCACGCTGTTTATGTATTTCTGAACAAAAGGGCGAAATAGGGGCGAAATAACTCGAAAATTGAAAAATCCTAACACCAAAATATTACATCGGCAGTTACCTTCTTTTTGAGAAAAACCATGGAATATTTGGCGTTGATTGGAATACGCCAAGCATTCTACCTCCACCGAGTACACGATTTGGACCTAGACAATAACTAGCGAAAATCACCAGGCGAGCAAATCAGTACTCTAGTCCTACCAACGGATGGGTACCGGTAAATGGCTCCAAAAGGGGTAGAAGACTCAGTTGATCTGGATTCGAGCCGGGACTTGACGCCAGGACTGTGTATGTGTGGAAAGCGCCAACTGCTGCTTTGTCACCCACGCGCAATCCCCTTTTATCACCTCTAAACACTTATTGGGCCGTTTTCTCTAGTCGTGATGTGGACTGGAGGACCAAAAGCTAAAGACTGAAAGGTAACCGCCGTCGAAACCTCCAAACACCACCAATCGATACCAAGAGTACCTATATAGTAGCTATTTTGGTGTATCGTACTATAAGGCCGCTAGCGAATCGAGCGAATCGCTAATCGAATCGCAAAGTATGACGTCGGCCTAAGCTGAAGTAATAGACGCGATCAGCATAGATACTGCGAAAAATCAGGTTCAGAAAAGTGAAAAGTGGAGTGATCAAGGAAAAGGATAATTGAAAGGTCCAGCATAAAGATCAAAGGGATTCCAGTCCCTCCAATCAAGTGACTACCTAGCCCAACCTAACCCACCCTCCCGATACCTGGGTCAACCATCAACTATAAAGTCATCTTGCGAAGCATCTGGTAAATATGGATATTGTACCAATGGCGCATAATATTGCACCTGAGCAGGATGTTTGTTTACGATTTAGCCCGTTGTTGTATCAGCTTTCATCCGCGGTCAGCCACCTTTGGACACCGCTGTGGGACCGGTTTTTCAGTTCTGTTGCCATGGACACTGTGATCAGGATGAGAAGCCTAGCAGTAGACAATGGACAGAAGAAGCTCAAGGAAAAGGGAAGGTCGGAGGTTGGTCGGGCTGCGGTCAGGGTCAGTAACTGTGTCAGTTCCTTCGGGATTCCCCCTCTAAAGAAATGGTCACTTCAATAAAACTTAAGCCTATTAAAGATTAGAGAGAGGTGCAACGTAAGGAACACTATCCCCACATCGACCTTAACGACGGCAGCTGGCGACGGCGGCGTGAATTAGGGGGATTGGACGGGCGATATCGCG
>MU868860.1:21557-55441 GCA_036418205.1 Ostertagia ostertagi | reverse complement strand
ATGGGATAAACAAACCAAGAACAGAATCATGTAGCTCACAGGACTTTAGCTATTAGTGTTTTGCAATGGCATGATTGTGATAGCATCCCCAACGGCTATATAAACACGCACTTAGCACACTTTCGGTCATTCGACAAGGTGATGCTGTGGTAGCCGGCGAGCAGAGGGGAACGAGGGGAGAGTAAGGAGAGGAGGGAGAAGGGAAAGCTTACGCAAGGTAGGGAGGTTCCGGCGCTTGCCGGGGGACCAATCTGGTTTATTATACGATATGCAAGAAACCGTTTCGAAAAAAGGGTCGCCTGCCCTGAAAGACTCCCCTTGTTTGTACGGTACCTAATGGTTTATACCATCGGGCCGTTGGAAATGTGCTTCATGGCGAGCTGCTGTTGGATTTGCAGCCAGGACGAACAAAAAAGTAGCTGGCTACTAACTTACAAGTGACAGCCGCAACCCACTACCATGGTAGCTTGATTCTACTGACGTGCTCACAGGTTCGCCCTCGATTTATCCCAACACCTAGTGAAGTACTGCAGTTTTGGGAAGACACAGTTGCCAGCTGCAACGAGGATGAGATATGTCAGCTGAAGGGTGCCGCTTAGTTGCCAGAATGTCATGGAATTTTGCTCAAAATGCGAGCAAAAATACCCTTCCATAAGCGGCTGAACGAACATGGAAGAGTTTTGCAAGACCTTTTCTCACCCGGGCAACGATTCCTCCAGACACTAGAAGCCTCTCCATACATAGCCTCTGCATACACATGAAGATCTAGTCTCACCATAGAAGTTCTACATCACTTAAAAAACAGTTGAAACAAAATATAAGAAGTTTGGAATTTTCACAGACGGTCGTGTTGGTGGAAAGACAGGGGAGGGGAAGTTGCTGCAGTTGAGGGTAGAAGGAGCCAGGAAAGTTTCCAAAAGCTAAACAACGTACAGTCACCCCTGTCTGACAGTCTGGACAGTAGTTCTAAGCCATTCTGTTGGAAATGCATTCGAAGGAAGATATAAGAGATACCGCAATCCGTAGTTGTATAGCCGGAAAATGGCTACCAAATGCGCGAGCTACAGTATTCGTTCGGCTCACTGAAGGATCGCCGGCCATTGCAATCCATATTCAGGAAATGCGATTCACGTCATGATGCCTCATCTGTTCAGATGCCGAGCTTTATGACCATTTTTCCGCTGTATTCGTCAACTTTATACCCTCTTAAATTAACATTCATTGTTGTTAATATTCGTCTTAGGTGTTCGGAAACGATTTTATGCGTTATAGAGGTGCACAAGCATAGAAATGAGAAACAGAATGGCCGAATTAATGCCAGGGAAGGGCGGAATGGTTTCATAGCGCCATTTGTCCTACGTCATTCTCACGTCGACGAATGGTAGCAGAATCGGATGACATATTAAGATCCGGTATCCTGATAAACCTTACAAGTGGGTTTAGCCAACAAGCGGTGAAAGTAAGCTAGCCACTAAAACAGGGTCAGAGTTGAAAGTGCTGGAGTGAACGCCTGCTCGTTTCTAACCCATAACGGACTGCGTGCGCCACATGGTAGCGCACGACCTTTAAAATGATTTCTTTTTCTTTTTTGCAGCATTTCAAATAATACAGATATACCATTGTACACTTACAACCTTGGAGAATAACATATGTTTCCAGGACCGGAATAGCTTTACTGATTGCAAATTTACAACGTCCCCAATAAAACCATCTTCACGTAAAATTTCTTCCTATTATTCACCACACTTCAACAATAACAATAGTATTTCAAAAACAGTCAGACACGACAAGTTCTATGATACATTAGCGATTTGTCCTATTTGAGCGATTTTAGCGATTTGCACGAGTTGCGCGATTTTCGCGATTCACGCGACAGGTCACGGAAAGGAAATCACAAGTGCCCGATCAATACTGCAAGGTGTCTCCAATCCCGCCGCCACTTCTGCTTGATAGTGATGGCTGAATGACGACTGCTCATGATTCCACTTGTTTCATATTCAGTGTTTCAAATGTTCAAATGGGGCACTTGCAATTTTTGCGATCCGCGCGAAGCCTGCGACGGATCACAGGAATTGAAAGTGCCCCATCAACCCTTCCTCCCCACCCACTTTTTTCACGTTATAGGGTAGAATCACGGACAGTCTTATTTCAATCTTTACTGTCAAGCAGAATTCGCAGGATAAACGGCACCTCGCAGTATTCATCGGGCACTTCCAACTCCTGCGATCCGTCGCAGGTTTCGCGCAAATCGCTAAACGCGCAAATCGCAAAAATCAGCGAAAGCTGCGACGGATCGCGGACTCGGACACCAGTCTAAGGGAACAGGACTAGAAAACCCTGTGAGGATACTCGAAAGAACATCCAGAGGCGCAAAACACATAAAACTAGTAAGAAAACTAGCTAGAAAATAAAAACGGTTACTCCAGAAAGCATTGCTGACTGCGAAGATAAAAAAGAAACAGAAGAAACCGGAGAAAAATGAATCCCTGAAAAGAATGACTAGAAATTGCGTGCAACCCGCTGTGATGACACCCGTAAGAGCAAATTACATAAAACCCGTAAGAAAGTCAGCTAATGACAAAAAATCTACACCCTAGAAAGCATGGCTAACTGCGAAGATAAAAAGAGACCAAAGAGATTCGAGGGGATGCCTGAAAAGTATAACCAGAAGTTGCGCGCAATCCCGCTGTGAAGATACCCGTAAGAACACCCGGCAAAATACAGAGAACTCACAAATAAGAGAAGAAATGAGAATAAATAAAAATAAGTAATAACTAGCAGGAAGTTCCTTGCGCGGAGTTTTCTCGAAGTGGATCAATTCAGTTTTCGCGCCAAGCTGCGTTGCTTCTGCTCTCGTCTGAGCTCTCTCGGTGATATAGCGTGCTGCTAAACCACAAACACGTATATCCAATTTCCTCATGCTAATAGGCTTGGTAAGAGCCCCCTATCCAGGATCCTACCTAACGTCGATTCCCTATCCAATAGTTGCTCGATGTCCGGTGTCCGGAGATCAATCTGGAGTAGCTTCTTTTTGTTCAGAAAACCTGCTCTAAGTGGAGTTTCGAGCAAGAGGGCTAAATGGGCGTCAACTGCTCGAATTGCCTTAAGCTCAGAAAGCTTGGTACAAAAACATGGTTTCCAGCGTCACTAGCACAAGCTCACACAGACGGTAAAGACGGTAAGAAAGCAAGCCGGCACACAGGCTTGCTCACGCAAAAACGCCGCCATGGGTTAAGCAGTGGACTACAACAGAAGATGCGGTGAATATCGAAAAGTGCTGGGGCACCCACGCTGGGGGGCTCGGCTCTGGGGATGACTTCCATCATGTGTGGAACAGTTGTAGAATTCTCCAGAACAGCTACGTGAGTGAACATAGCGCAATTCATCGCTTGTGCGCCATGAATAATAAATTTTAAAAAAAATCTGCGTTGGAGTCTTTGCAGGGAGAAGGACGTCAGAAAGACTGAATACTTTTCGGTAAAATTTTAGTTGCGATATAGGTTTGGGAAATCAGTAATGCTAAAGAGACTGAAGAAAACACTTTACTTATATAGCACAAATGCATGTTCGCACTTACAATTCTAAAATAGTGGAAATAGTTCTCTGTAGAAGCGGCTCCATCTGGTATCACTGAAAAATGTGGCATCATTAAGAGTCGCCTTGTTTTGTTTCTGAGCATTCCATATACTCGAGATCCGTAAGTTGGGGTAGGCGTGTCACCGGAAGTGACGTGTACTTGATAGAAGCTATGTGGATAAGCTGCTTCCAACATACATCGCTGGATATCAGCAAAGCATGCTGGCAACAGCTTATCCACGCAACTTCTATCAAGTGCACGTCACTTCCGGTGACACGCCTACCCCAACTTTCGGATCTCCATATTTTTTTGGATTTGGCCATTTCTAAAAGTCCTCCGGAGGACTTTTTAGAGATGAAGTGGCAGCATGTTTGCGTCTCCACCCTCGCGCACTATTTCTTGTTTCTCTGCCGCCATCGTTGTTAGTTTTTGGATGACCACGCTGCTAATCCTCTTACTACCACGTGATGTCATCACCCCGACTTCCGAGTGAGTTCGAACTCACTTCGACTATTCTGACGGGGAATCTTCGGAGGGGTTCCAGAGGTGCTCTACGCATCTTTTAGGGTAACTTCGTTTGGAAGCCATCACCAAGTTACCACGAGCTCATGGTCACATAATAACTAGCAGCGGCCACCTTATTACCGTCCCTGGGCTGTTTCTCATGGTTTTTTCTTCATCTCGGCACCATTGAGCACTTCCTCCTTAAATCTAATGGGCTGCGATCTGATCGTAAACTCTGCCTCTGAATGATGCCAGGAGTCTATCCTGAGTTTGGTTACAAACATTTTTGCGAAGCCTTAAGGAAGTGATTGAGATAGAGGAGCTCCAGTAGGAATGTGCACTGTCAAAAATTGGATAGGACCTGGGTAGGATAGAGTCAATGTATGGTACTGCAACGGCTTTTCTCGGGAAGTCGTTTCCAATGGATCAATTGTTCATTACCTGTTGCGTCTCCTTGGCGATGGAAATACTAGTGGCCTTGAAGATGCAGAACGCAGTAGAGCACCCTCCTGTCTTTTCCTTCCTTCCCCTCCCCAGTTTCAAATTGAAAGTGAAATTAGAAGCCTAAATTTCGTGATATCTTTCGTTTCAAGCAAGAAATTGATTGCAGAAGAATAAAAAAGCAATTATTGGCAATAATAAATTCGAATCTGAGGATCATGGAATATAAATGCTGCGAACACAGTGGCCAGCCAGCCATTCTCGCATCAACTTCCGTCATGGAACGTCTACTCTTCGCTCTGGCCCTCATTGGGGTCACTCTTGTGAGTTTTCAAAGTGCCCTCTGGCGAGGACGTAGTGAGCAAACTGGCCCTTCAGGCGTTTCTACTGGGGCCGTATGCTGAATGCTTGGGGAGGGGATGAAGTGCCCGCCTTTGAAGCGCCTCAATTTGATGCTTATCTCAGGACTAAGCCTTAAAAAGAGGAAGGACTGTGAGAGAGCGCAGTCCGTCCTCTCTCCAAGGCTTAGTCCTGGGGTAAGCAAACCAGCCCTTTGGCGGAGCTGCTGGACCAGCTGCACCACTTCGTCATCACTCTCCTACCGTACCGACCGAGTTGAAGTAGTCCGTCGACCTCGGGGACCCCATCCCCTCCCCAACATTCAGCATACGGCCCAGCAGAAACGCTAAAAGGGCTTCTTTGCTTACTCCGTCGAGGACCAGGTGTAATGTCCATTTCAACCATTCCAATAGCTCACCGATAAGACAATGAACTTCTTTGGAGGCCTGTCCACCAGTTCCACAACCGGCAGTCACTGGAAAAGGAAGTGAAACAGCCAAGATCACAATAGTTACCAGTGATGCATACAATCCGAGTCAACTACAACAATTCATGAACCAATTCGATCAAACAGATGTTGGTATATTCATTTCAATGTGCCTCAGATTTTCAGTGCTAAAATTTCCTTCAGATCGAGCAATACTCTGCAGCTCTTGGTGACTTCGATGATCTGAGTTCTGCAGACGTCGATGGCAATTTCGCTTACGTTTTCATCCTTTATGACTGTGTTTGCAACAAGGTTCGGCCTGAGGCGACATTATGCAGTTTTTTTTTCAGTCAAATTGACGTGACGTCAACGTCAGCTCATTCATGTAGCATTTCAATGGCGAATTTCAAGGTACAATTATGGCTAAACCAAATTGTGGACAGCTCAAGCTCTTACAAAAACGCCACTATGATATGTCCCTACCCGCCGACAACGACAACGACAACGACAACCCCAACAACAACAACAACAACACCAACGACAACAACGGCCGCGTTGGCAACGACAACGACAACATCACCGTTGGAAAACGTAATTCATTTGCCGTCAATTCCATGGTTAGCTGAACTTTCTACTCACATAAATCAATTTTTTAGAAGTGTGAAAACGGAACAACTGGAACAGTACGAGGAGATTCACAGATTGTTATTGACCATCTTTATTATTTTGCAATATCAATGCTAACTTGTAGGATGTTCTTCATTTTAGTCCAAGCAAGATGGGGAAGCGAAGCAATCAGAGGACAGTTATTGAAGCTGGACAATTACTCGAGGCTATCTCTACGTGTCCAGCATCTCCAGCATCCCAGAACATCCGAATCATCGAGTTATTTTTGAGTCCAATGTAAATTCAAAGAAGTCTCATTTTCCCCAGCGTCATCCCCAGCCGACTATGCAATCCTGGAAAAATTCCTGATCAATCGATTCGTGGATGTTTGAAAGAGTGGAGGAACACAACGACACACTATTAGGAACTCCCCGGCAAATATCACCATCGGCTCTCCCTGTACTGGAATCATTTCTTCAGCTTTTCTTGAAAACCCGCATGTAATTTATCGCTCGCCGGCTGTGTGTTGCGCCTTTCTTTATAGTCGTTCCCCTTGGGATACTGTCAAGCTCGTTGTGCGCATGTTTGTTCTTTCTTTTGTATTCGTTGGGACTTGGGGTCGGTTAGGTGGTGAGTATTGGGATCGGTGCTGGGGGCGGTGGGATTGGCAGGGGGTTCCGTCGCAGACATCTGCCATGTTTAACCATAACTTCGGACGTCAAAAGCATCCTCTAATATTAGAGTAAGTTGTATAAACGTAGGCTCACGTTTGTTCAATCTTTACATAGACTGGTGAGTTATAACATTAATTCAGCTAAAACTTTGCCTCGGTCTCAGTTCGCTGTTAGCTCGACTGTGAAGCTTTGCTCCCTTGAACCAGGACGGAGGTTTATTGTACATTTACACAATGCAAAACACCAGCTGTAATCTGGTACGAATGGATGCGTTTACGCGATTATGTTCTTGAAAATATTTTATAAACTTATCCTTGAACCACAAGGACTGACATTATTGCACACTTCTACAGGTGAGCAGTGCCACTCAAGAAATCGATGCAATTTCGATGTTCATGAACGTTTCCGAACAATGCCTCCCTCCGTCGTCAACAACAACGACAACGACAACCCCAACAACAACAACAACAACAACAACCCCAACAACAACAACAACAACAACCCAACAACAACAACAACAACACCAACGACAACAACGGCCGCGTTGGCAACGACAACGACAACATCACCATTGGAAAGCGTAATTCAATTGCCGTCAATTCCATGGTTAGCTGAACTTTCTACTCACATAAATCAATTTTTTAGAAGTGTGAAAACGGAACAACTGGAACAGTACGAGGAGATTCCACAGCATTTGTTAGCGTTGTTTCTGTTGCTTCTCAGAACTTTGTCAACCAAATTGTGAGTCAAAAGCCTCTAAAATAGTGAAGTAAACTAGCTCATTTTTCAATCTTAAAACTGGTGATGAACTTAATTCAGCTAAAACCTTTGCTCGGTCAGTTCGGATGCGTGAAGCTTTCCTTCGCCTTGAACCAGGACGGAGGTTTATTGTTCATCTACACAATGCAAAACACCAGCTGTAATCTGGTACGAATGGACGCGTTTACGCGATTATGTTCTTGAAAATATTTTATAAACTTATCCTTGAACCACAAGGACTGACATTATTGCACACTTCTACAGGTGAGCAGTGCCACTCAAGAAATCGATGCAATTTCGATGTTCATGAACGTTTCCGAACAATGCCTCCCTCCGCCGTCAACGACAACGACAACGACAACCCCAACAACAACAACAACAACAACAACCCCAACAACAACAACAACAACACCAACGACAACAACGGCCGCGTTGGCAACGACAACGACAACATCACCATTGGAAAGCGTAATTCAATTGCTGTCAATTCCATGGTTAGTTGAACTTTCTACTCACATAAATCAATTTTTTAGAAGTGTGAAAACGGAACAACTGGAACAGTACGAGGAGATTCCACAGCATTTGTTAGCGTTGTTTCTGTTGCTTCTCAGAACTTTGTCAACCAAATTGTGAGTCAAAAGCCTCTAAAATAGTGAAGTAAACTAGCTCATTTTTCAATCTTAAAACTGGTGATGAACTTAATTCAGCTAAAACCTTTGCTCGGTCAGTTCGGATGCGTGAAGCTTTCCTTCGCCTTGAACCAGGACGGAGGTTTATTGTTACTTCTACACAATGCAAAACACCAGCTGTAATCTGGTACGAATGGACGCGTTTACGCGATTATGTTCTTGAAAATATTTTATAAACTTATCCTTGAACCACAAGGACTGACATTATTGCACACTTCTACAGGTGAGCAGTGCCACTCAAGAAATCGATGCAATTTCGATGTTCATGAACGTTTCCGAACAATGCCTCCCTCCGCCGTCAACGACAACGACAACGACAACCCCAACAACAACAACAACAACAACAACAACAACAACAACAACAACAACAACAACAACAACAACAACAACAACAACAACAACAACAACAACAACAACAACAACAACAACAACAACAACAACAACAACAACAACAACAACAACAACAACAACAACAACAACAACAACAACAACAACAACAACAACAACAACAACAACAACAACAACAACAACAACAACAACAACAACAACAACAACAACAACAACAACAACAACAACAACAACAACAACAACAACAACAACAACAACACCGGTACATAATGTAAACGATTAGCTGCCGATGCTAGGCGAAATATCTACCGAAATGATTCGGTTTTTTAGGGCTGTGCAGATGGAGCAACTGGAAAAGTGCAAGGAAATTCCATGGCACTTGTTAAGGTTATTTCCACTCTGACATGGAATTCGGCCCAGAACGGAACGTACTCTGATTTTTACAACAAAATTGTGAGTGGGAGAAAAAATACATGAAGCATTTTTTTCTCACTTTTCTATCCGTTCAATAATGAATTCAATTTAGCTGACACCTATGTTCGGTCAGATCGGTTGCGTGCAATCTACGTCCTGGAACGTCATAAATAGCAACGGATATTTTGGACTCGAGTACCTCGTTGCCGAAACCAACTGTAACCTGGTAAGAAACGTAAAAGATCTCGCAGTATTTCTCTTACTGAGCTTATTTTCTAGATGAACTCTCTCAAACGAGTAATCCTCGCAAACAGAAGCGAGTTCAAGAATGTAACTGTAGCGTTGTGTTCGCCATGATAATGTTCACAAGGTTTCACCGCTCATCTATTTTGTTGAGTCGAATAAATATTGCAGCTTCACTTCTCTGTGTTTCAAAAATTTTAATTGCGGTGTGATTTTGCTTAAGGATTGAGCCAGAACAGCTTCAAATGGCCAGGCCAATGACTGGACTGGCTATACTTGGGAATCCAGTTTCCAAGTGATGTTCGCAGGGGTGTCAAGTATGGTGTTCAATTTGGAGGTCGTAATGTCGAGTAGCCGTTTGGAGAACACACATCTGCAACCTGCTCAAAGGCACGCTCCGGATTAGGTGCACTCACCGGTCATTCCGATCGCGATAGAGGGTCGGACGAGCATTGATGTAATGCCCCCTTTGGGGCTTGAAAGTGAGCGAAAAACGCGTTGGAAGTTCGTTCCTCCCGCAAGGCACACCTCATCCGTAAGTCCCGCCTTCCGCCGTCGCTGCCACGCTGGGCTCATCGTCAGAAAAGAGCGTGACCGCAGCTGTAGCAGTGTTGCACTACGCCTTAATGTCGAGCACCCCTTCCGTGGCGTGACGGGTCGTTGAACCTATTTCCTAAGAGCTCACTGGGACAGGAATTTCATCCTTTTTACTTTCTTCTCTCTTCTCCTCTCACTTCGTCTTATCCCAGACCCATTTATACTTGCGCCAGAGTTCTACGCCTGCATCGATTCCGGCCTGAAGCCAACAACTGGCACTGGAGCAGCTTGGCTATCCGTTCGTAGAAGCTCGTCCAAAACTATACCTTTTCCATCTCGAGATGGATACGGCTGGAATGGAGTTCGGGATGTAACTGGGCGTTTCTTTGACTTCTTTTTGTTTTTAGATCACTGCCCACTCTAAACTTCATAGTTGATCGCTTCTGCCCACTCATTCTACCCGAAGCTTACCCTTGAAAAGCCCACTAAGATTTTATCCCTTGGAAAAACTGAGTTTTTTGGAGTTCAGGCTGGTATCCCTTCTTGGCTTTGGGTTAGACAATGCAGAATGTGCAACCAGTTATGCCCTACTCCCTCCATGTGCGTCCTGCCTCCCCCCTTTATGACAGCAACGCCACCACCGCTGTCATTTAGTCAAAATTTATTCTGAAAACAGAAGCAGCCTTTTCTGGAGCAAAAACTCTGCTTATGGTTTAAGAGATTGGTCAGCGCAAGAATGTCTAGGTGCCAAACTTAATTGACAACAGTAGCTTCGGCACTTGCCCCATTCCTCAATGTTCTTGTTTTTTTTAGCAACAATTCAAAAACAACAGCACCGGCCAACAACGGCCGTCACATGAGGCAGAAATGACGTTTTGGTTTACGCGGTGCACAGTTTGGTCGGACAATCGCTTCCCTACTCCGAGCATCGGAACAGATTTTTCAAATTGGTAACCTCATGTGATACCAAAACTACATTGTGCCCATCGACGCCTGTTCCCAAACATTCAAAACAACCTTCTAATTTTCTGATTCTAGCTTGACAAACGTGTTATGCTATGGATTTTATTCTTAGGAAAAATTCTAGGCTGAGAAAAGTGCAGAGGACTTTGAGCACACGAAGTTAACCTAGAGGTAGCTGTAAATTTACCAGACAAGGGCGCCAAGGGTCAGCGAGGACCAGGCTTCAACGAGGTTTCTCCCACCGACAAAGGGTGACCACGTGGCCGAGGTGGTTTGCAGTTGGTTAGGGAATGGCAATAAATAATAAGATCTTAAGCAGTAAACGTGCTTCTTGTAGAAAGAACTGTCACCTCACTGCTTTTGGTAATATCAACAGCAATTGAATTCACTCAGACTTACAAGAAATTTTTTTACCTTTTCAAGAAAATCGAGCAATTCCCATTGCTTTCGTTAGTTGGGCTGATTAGCATATGATTTTCCTCAACGACAGCAATAATACATCTGATGGATCGAATTTACCGTTAACAGTTCAAATGGCAGAGACTGTAGTAGATGAGAATTCGACACCAAGAACTAGAGGAAGTCGCAGGAATCGCAGAGCGATCAGTATTGGAGTTGAAGGCAGCGATTTTGATAGATCTCGAAGGGGTTTAGAGGGGACGTGGGGGTCTCAATAGTACGCCAATGGCGAAAAAAGCAAAGAAATCCGTCAAAAATAAGCAAAATAGTACCCCTTTGATTGCCCTTTCATTTTCGACCATGGATGAGCGACGGTAAAGAACGACGTTGTTCGGACGTGTTAACCCCGATAGCCGCCATCATGCCAACAAGCATAGTGTTTTGATTGATAAGGCATACGTGGGCAAGTTGGAAGATACAGCCGCTAGAAGGGAAATGATCATCCAAAATGAAAAGCCAACAGCAAACAGCTCGCCCAAGTCATCAACTGAACTAGTGGGCGTAACGCTGCTGGGGGCGGAGTGCTGCGGAGGTCCTGCTCAGCAACCACAGCACCTTTCGCCGTGGAAGCGCCACACATCGCTTCCTTGGCAGCCAAGTAATTGCTCCGTGTGGCGCAGGTTCTCCCCCGATGCGAAAATTCCTTATCGTAATCGCTTCCTTTAAAGGCAAACCCCGGAATTAAACTGGTGCTAAGAGCGCTTCGCAGTGATAGCTTAGCTGCGGAACGACCTGAAAGTGGAGAGGAAAGCAAGAGAACTCTTTGGGAACGCTGAAATTAAGGCCTTAACCTTCAAAAAGGTCGGATGTGGTACGATGGCGAGACAGGGCGATCAAAGAAGGACAAAACACGCGAGAGAGAACGTCGTTTGAGAGAGCACGCTGATCTCACCACATCTCGCGGTGGGTGGGAAGCGTTCGATGGTTGGAGGCCCGTAAGGATTAGCGCCCTAACCGCGCAATTTTCGCGACCAAGTTGGAAGTGATCTAGGTAGGTACGGACCTTACAATTTCCCTCGCGGTATCCTTCCTACTAGTCGGGCTAATCCCGGGGTTTGCCTTTGAGGAAGAGGAGAACAAAAGTCCACCATGATAGGGACGGTTGCTTAGGTAACAGATACCTTGTCGGCTGGCCTCCAATCCATTCTGATCACACGCTCTGATTCCTAGAATAAAGGAAACTTTTTCTTAATCAATTCCGTCTCGGAATTGCGCATTGTACTTCCATTCAGAGTTGGCCCTTTGAATATGATTTGACTCCAATCAAGTGACAAGTCCGTTACTGATTCACCTGCTCCGGAGGTATGGAATGCTTGGTTGGCCCCGACGACTCACGGCTCAAGATTTGATCCCCGGTCGCTCGCGTACTAAGCAACGCCCCTTGATATACACCGCTTCCTCCAAACAGGTCCCTCCAATCGACTCATGAGAGTGTGTCAGTTAAGTGTACGTAGGACATGCAGTGATCGGGTAACTAAAATATTCCATTAGTTCTGCTGCGTTTGCACGACAACTTCCAGCAGACTTGCTTGCCTTTTCTGGCCGCACCGTGCCAGGAGATCTCCGATATTTTCAAAATACGGTTCCCCCCCCCCAACCAAGGAGGCTTTCAGTTTATGGGTCTGTATGTTGTATTCTACTCACAAGCTGGTTACACACAACTCTTCGCACTCTTCTATTCGTTTTTCCTCATACTGTCGAAGCTGTGGCCAACTTCGTCATGGTCCTTTCTGAGACAGGTTGCATACGCAATACTCACAGACACCTCCAGGCATCAAAAGTACTTCGATAGCCCTATGAAAGGTTGATGACGCAATTTTCGGATACAGCAGCTCTTGCAGAATCTGACCGACGGCGTGTGAGACAGAAATCGCATTTCGGATTGGATGAACCGCCCTTCACCAAGTAAAGTTAGTGAAAGCTTAGTCAGTGAAATCATAAAATTACATTCAATCTGACGCGGATCTGACGGATCAATCTGGTTCCGCCCGTTATTATTATTTGCTCTTTTCGAACCTCAATACTGTGGCCATATTAACGCTTCGCCCTGTACCATTGTCGCTGCAGTTTCGTGAAAACCGCTCCAATCCTGAAAGACTGCCTCTCTTCTACGAGCCCTGTTCGCCTTCCATAAAAACGCCCTCCTCCTGATAGAATCCCAACGAACGGTTGGCCTTGGTCAACAGTGGTGGGCAGTGGTAATTTTCATGATAGGAGATTGGCCGGGTAGTGTACTGGCGCGAAAACCTCAAGTGATGAAAAAATATGATACAATTTATTCCTGTCGAGGTTCTCCCCGACTGTTCAGGTGAATGTGCAGATTCTGCAAAACCGGGTGGTCCCCGTCAATCGCCGCACTTGCTTGTGTAAGCTTTAGATTTCGGTAAGACTCTGCGATTGTATCGCGCGATGCAGTCGCTCTGCCTAGAGCGATTGGCATCGCTCCAAAGTGCGAGCGACGGGAGATTTACCCCGCCGACGACCGATACACACGGCGCCGCTCGGGTAAATCTCCCGTCGCTCGCACTTTGGAGCGATGCCAATCGCTCTAGGCAGAGCGACTGCATCGCGCGATGCAATCGCAGAGTCTGACCGACACCTTACGTCTTTTCGGAACACCGTTCTTTGCACCACACTCATGAAGATCCACCTGAAATCAAAGTCCGCGTGATTCACAGGAACGTTGTGACCCGGTGGAGAGGAAGATAAAGGAGGCATTGGAAATACGAAGAAGAAGCCCACAAATTAACAACAGAGAAGAACTGCGAACGGCCATGGAATTGCTCGCTACATAGTGAGATGAGAAAATGAAAGCTACGTGACATACGCTAAATCGCAAGGTATAAAGTAACACTACCCTTCCCTTGCCAACCCTCATCTGACTGTCCCATTTCATTTCGAGTGAGCAGCTAGAGAGGTGAGCCCCTTTCACGTAGCCCTTTCCATCCTCATCCCACATCATTTGCAGCAATGCCATACCTGAAGTTCCCGCGACCAACCCGCCCCTAACCCAAAAAATTTCCTAAGTTGGTCAGTTGTTAAGCTTTTTCGTTCTCCAATGTATTGTTATTGGTCACATCTAGATCGATTGTTGATTTAAATTAGTGTATTTGTATTAGTAAACCTGAGGAAGGGCTTAGGCCCGAAACGTCGTCGCATTAAAGATTTGTAAGAGTTTCAGTTCAAAAGCAATTGAAGAACAATTGTGAGTCTTGAACTCAAAAGGAACCTGTCTTTCTATCTGAATGATAACGAATTCAATTCAGCTGGAACCTCTGTTCGGTCAGATCGGTTGTGTGTGCACGCAGTACTCTCACGCCATGAATAGAATTGGATATTTAGAGATCGACTACTTCGTTGGCAACACCAGTTGTGACCTGGCACGCAGCGTAAACGATTTTTCCGCTTCTCACTCTTTTCCTTACGGAGCTTATCAACTTATCTTCATGCTATGGATGGGACAGAGGGGTCCGACAGGGCGACACCATCTCGCCCAAACTCTTCAGCGCCGCTCTCGAGAACGTCATGCGTCAACTGGAATGGGAAGACATGGGAGTGAAGGTCGACGGCCGGCAACTACACCACCTTCGTTTTGCTGACGACATCGTTCTTATAACGCCGAACATCGAGCAAGCGGAGCGAATGCTGGCTGATTTCGACTGCGCCTGTGGTAAGGTCGGTCTACAGCTGAACCTAACGAAGACGATGTTTATGAGAAACGGATTGGTTCCTGATGCCCCATTCACGCTCAACGGAACGAACATCACCGAATGCTCCAGCTACGTGTACCTAGGTCGGGAAATCAATATGATGAACGATCTAGCTCCAGAGCTGAGCAGGAGGAAACGAGCGGCTTGGGGAGCGTATAAGAACATCGAGGGAGTAGTGAAGAAGACGAAGAACATCCGGCTCCGTGCCCACCTCTTCGATTCCGCTGTCCTTCCTGCCCTAACCTACGCCTCAGAGACTTGGACTCTGCGCAGGCAGGACGAGCATGCGGTCAGCGTTATCCAACGCGCTGTCGAGAGGACGATGCTAGGAGTAACCCTATACACGCAAGTGCAGAGGGGAATCCGGAGTTCCGAACTACGCCAACGATCGAAGATCAGGGACGCTGCCGTTTTCGCCAAGGAATCGAAGATAAGGTGGGCCGGACACGTCATGCGATTTTGCGATGACCGTTGGACCAGAGCGGTTACCGACTGGATCCCTCGGGACGTCAAACGAACACCTGGACGACCGCCGGCCCGATGGTCAGACTTCTTCACGAAAGCTCTGAACGAAAGGAATGAAGGACTTCGTGTCCCTCGAGCGAGGAGGTCCACTGGACCCGGCTAAACTTTCTTGCACGCGACAGGGACGAATGAGACTTGCTGGCGCCCGCGCTCGAGCAGTCGATGATCAAACGGAACCGACAGTGATTACAGGTGATACCCAGCTATAAGGTATGGATCTACTAATGCAACAATTAAGATGAAGTCCACGCAAAAAACCATCGAGCTGAGAGCAGCGAGTTCAGCGACGTAACTACAAACAACACTTTTCTTTATGTACTATAATTGCTAAACATGCATCAACATATGCTCTAATCAATTTGTCAAATATCAACACTAATCTATGCAGACAAAAACAATCAAAATGAATTTGCCTAAAATTCACGAGTTTTCACCGCTCATTTGTCAAGTTGAATAAATTTTGCAAGAGAGCTTCCCTGCGTCTGTGTTTCAAATTGCTATCCTAGTTATTAAAATAAACCTATTCATTTTTGAATTTTTGAGATTAACTTCCACTAAGGAAGCGTTCATACAAATCCGCGACTCTGGAGACTAGGATAAGACGCGACAATGAAAAACATATGTATTGACGGCGAGATCACGACAGAAAGTCGGGTAGGATATGTTACATCGTGCGCAAGAATAGATATGTATTGATCTATTCGCTTGGAGTCGCCTAATCTACTACTCCAGCGATTTTAATCGATACGTATCTGACCTTGTCAGCGCAATCTCCTACTCCACTGCTATCCTAACATCCTATCGCCTACTATTTCTAATCTCCCGAGTCGCGAACTATAAACGCTGCCTTAGTGGTGTGATTATGCTGAATGATTAAGCCAGAAAAGCTCCAAATGGCTAGATCAATGGCCTGGTTCATCTTGGGAATCTCAGTTTCTAAGCGATGTTCGCAAAAGTGTCAAGCGTATTCTTCGGATTTTTAGGCGTGTAGCCTGAGAGTGAGCGATTTGGAGGATACCCATCTCCATCTATCGTGCTGAAGAACCCCCACCAAGGTTTTCTTCCTTCGGAATACGAGTTGTGGAATTGGGGCCGGTGTTTTCTTTGAGGAATTCGTGGGTTCAGTTGAACTAGGTTTTCTTCATACATAAATCCGGTAAGAAAGGTCGCTTGCTGAAACGTAAACTAATCGATTCATAGAATTTAGATGTTGATGCTAAAAGTCATAATCGCATAGAAATCGTGATTCGAACCGTAGGTAAGATGTGTTTTTGAACAGCAACGTACTGATGCAAGCGCATTAAAGTTATCGTAGGTGGGATGCAAAGTGCGCGCTACCACGTGAGCTGGCTCCGTGAATCGTAATCCTGGGTCATAAATTCCGCCCGCCAAGCAAGCTTCCATCCCTCCGCGATCAGTTAATTGTACCGAGATGTTCTGACCTGACTTGTCCTGGGAGATAGATAACAACTGCCTCTACATCGTTCTGGCCCCCGCACAGTCCATTGTAGTTCTGGCCACATCGCAATTCAAAATGTCCACTTACGAATGTAAACAAATGGAAGAAGACATGCGGTCGCCGCAGTCCAAAAGGGGTGACATACGGCAAAATACTTTTAAATCTTTTTCTTGACAAATATTGAACCCTTCAGTGGCGTGTATAGTAAGTATACGTTTTTTAGCAGAAGCATCACTTGAGTTAGCTAACGGTCCGTGTTGACCCATAATGCATGTACGCAACTGTCTAATGAAGTTCCTGATAAATGAAGTCTCTCGTGAGTCCACAACTCTTTCTGGAGCAGTGGGCAACGTTGTGATGCTTGTGAAGTTTCTCTGGGTCCCCGAAGAAGAGACACCGCCGCAGTGGAGCTCATGAATTTGTTACAGCACTGGCAGAACCAACCAGCTGCATGAGCGCCATCAAACATCTGGTCAGAAAGCCAGTTGATGCGTTGTGTTCTGCAGAAAAACCCCCGACGAGTCCATCATTTGGCTCATAACTGAGCAGACGAGCTGCATCTTCCAATATTCTCTCCCGAACACATGCCCTGTTGAGTAGCACCTGCTTGAAGCTACACCTGAGCAACAAATCCTTACTTTTTTTTTGCTTTCGTTTTTTGCTACAGCCCACCATGATATACCTCTACGACATTTTTAAATATCCTTCCCCAAAGACTACTCACCTCTCACAGATTCGAATTCGCCTCGACTCATAGGTTTGCTCATATCGGTGGCGCTACTAATTATGTGAGCTTCCATTCGGACGAAGTAAACCATACCCTTCTCTATCAGAAGCGCTAGGTCCATCCAGTAGAGAGCGGTGGATTTGAGATCGGAACCCGCGATCCTACACGATGAGCCCTTTGAATGTTGGTGATTTTCAACATTCCTCTAGTCCGCTTTCATTCTAGCGCATTTCAAAGCGATTACTATTCCTAGAGTCAAATCGAAGGCGATGGCGCATCCGGGTTACCTATGAAAGGCTAACACTTTCTATGGACGAAGTGTTGAGCCTTTCTGACAACCTCTGTGCTTGCTGAATGACAGAAAGTCTACGAATCGATCCATGAACCAAAGCTTCAATCATTTTGGTATCAAAGGAAGCGATTACGATAAAGAGGGAGCGCATCGGGAAGCATATGCACCACACGAATCAGTTACTTGGCTGCCAGGGAAGCGAGTGTAACGAAAGGTGCGCTGGTTGCTGAGCAGGACTTCGAAAGCACTCCGCCCCCAAAAGCGATCCGCCCACTAGTTTAGTTGGTGATTTGGACGAGCTGCGTTGCCAGCACAAACGGAGCACTCGATTAAGCGTGGTTTGGCATGGTGCCATCAAACGCGTTGCGTGAACTCGTTCATACGTCCACTTTCTGAGCTGTTACCTGTTCATGAGTGAAAACCAACGGCCAAAAAAGGGGTCCCGTTTTGCGTTTTCTTGACGGATTTTCTGCTTTTTTCGCCACTGGCGTACCATTGAGCACCACCACGTCACACTGAACCCTTCTTGAATTTATCGTAATCGCTGCCTTTAAGTTTGTCGTGCAAAAGAAACGAACCTTTGTTATGAGATATGTGGTTGTGCCAAGAAGAACTTTTTAAAAAGAAAGCCCTCCACGTTCTAAAAAAAACTTTGCTGAAAATTAAACCCTTCCCCAAAACTCTCTCTTTCCAAAATTACTGCAACGCAGGTGTGACGGCGTTTCGCAGAACTTTCAAAACTCTCATCCATATAAAACAAACGTAAAGTATTATATAATGCTCCGATCGTTGATCAATTTTTTTGGATATGCGCCATGCATGTTGCTTCCATCCAGAGTAGTAGTAACGATTGAATGCGGTATATGTTTTACACAATGACTGATGAAATATGCTGCAAGCAGTGCTTTCGAACAGGTCTAGTAGTACCAACTGACCGAACCTGAAGGGATGTAGGCGTTGGCCCGAGATTCGGTCCGAGATTTGACCCCATACCATTAACGTGGGAGGTGGGGCTATTTAATAGTACTCCTCTTCCGCTCCTATCAATATGTTGTACTGTATCAACAACGTATAGATGATAAAATACAGACAGGTAATTTCAGTAGCAAATGCATCACAGATTTTGCACAACTGAAAGTTTTTGGTCCGTTCATTCTACCTGGCCTCTGAATACCAGAAAAGGGGGTCTCTAGTTCGATTTCTCATGGTGACAAATTTTTGCATTTCGAATTGACGTTCTCAAAAAAAGTCATTAATCCCTTACAAATAGACTTTGATTAAAAAATTGGTGAAAAAGGTGTGACACCACAGTGGGGCTGCTTGGTGTCACACCTCTTACACCAATTTTTAAGTCAAAGTCTTTTTTATAGGTTACTGACGGCCCTAATCATGAATATGGTACTAATTATTCATGCTAACTCCATTTTGCGCGAATTTGGAACGTCAACTCGAAATGCAAAAATTTGTCTCACCAAGATCGAACATAGGGTGCAGAGGACGTAGGAGAAATCATCCCGGGTCTGGGTTTCCGATATGTGGCCCTATATCCTGCGATAAGACCGTTTTCAAAGTACCTGAAGACTTCCTGTTTGAGAAGATGGGACACGCTAAGGAAATTTCAACGAACAAGTTGCCGTTAGAAAGTGCGAAGAAACGGCAGACACCAGATGGATAGATTGGACTTGTGATCGATATTGTTTATTATTCTACCGCGAGACAGCATTGCCATCGCTGCTCTGATAGAAGAGAAGCTTACAGGCCAAGGTGCAGAAGTGGCAGAAGGCCCTGGCAGAAGGGGGCTCCGGCTAAATGTCAAGAAGACCAAGTTCCTGAGCTCCGAAGAGAGTGCAGAGCCGATCGTGGATGGACATGGCGAAAGCATCGAAAGAGTGGAGGACTTCCGATACCTTGGGAGTGATCTGGCGGCCGACGGCAGTGTGGACCAGGCAGTAAAGGGGAGGATCAACGCGGCATGGATGAAATGGAGGGAATCCACTGGAATCCTCTGCGACCGAAGGTGCTCTAGAACGACTCAAAGGAAAGGTGTACCGACAGTGGTAAGGCCTGCGATGCTCTACGGCTGCGAGTGCTGGCCCCTGAACAAGAACCACGAAAGGCAGCTTCACTCGGCCGAAATGAGGATGCTGAGATGGGCCTGCGGCTGGACGCGACTGGACAGGGTCAGGAACGAGGATGTCAGAACGGTCATGCAGACTGCCCCTGTTCAGCTGAAGGTGAGGGAGCAGCGACTGCGGTGGTATGGGCATGTGCTAAGAAGACCACAAGGCCACCCAATAAGGATACAATGGACTTCGAGCGACAGCAGGAGGAGCCCCAAAGAAGAGGTGGAAGGACGTAGTCAAGAAGGACCTAAGCGAAATCATGGCCACTGCAGGGGATGCCCTGGACAGAGCGAAGTGGCGACGACTGATAAGAAACAGCGGACCCTGCGACGGCGCGGGACTAACGCTAGGGAGAAGAAGAAGACATTGACATTAAAAGCAGGCAGTCCGTGTGGCTACTCAGACTCTTACGGAAGGAGCAAAGTTCAAAAAGCTTGGCACGCCCTGAAAGACCTTCCTGTTAAGAGATAGTGCACCCTAAGGAGAAATTTAAACGACAGTGGCCGCTATAGAAAGGTGCCGAGAGAAACGCAGACACCAGCATGGATAGAGTTGGGACTGTGAGAGATATTGTTTTTATTATTCTAGCGGACACATTGGACCATTAAAACAGCGCAGTCGTGTGCTTACCCTCCAGACTACCTTACCAACGGAGGAAATTCGATGCTTGAGTAATCATGAAATAACCCTCATCATTAGAAAAAAACCTTCCATCCACACTAGGTTGGCCAGGAGCCGTACCAGAGTTTCCAAAGGAAACACCTATGTGGGCCATGCCAAAAGCTGCCAGAGTGTGGTGTCAGCTACACCTTTCATTGCTGCTGGCATCTAAACGCACAGAAGTCAGATGCGTGGCTCAATTTCAAGGAAATTGTCAGTGGTTAGGTCCCTTGACTTTACGTTACTCTGGTGATCAAAGTGATTATCAAGATCAAGAGATCAAACAAAAAAGACCTGTGCTACGGCCGATCTCAGTTGTTCCGCCATCGGCTGTTGTTATTCTTTCACCGCCTCGGCAATTTCCTCATTTTCCTACGAGTCGCGCTGATTTTCGGCTCAATTAAGCACGCTGCCTGGCATGCAATGCCATGTGACTGCGGCCCGTTACACAAGTTTTTCACTTTGGATGCCCACATTCAATGTCGGCCTTTCTGCCGGATTTTGATTGATTTGCTTTCGTTTAAGTAATTTAAAAACTCGCTTCACATCACATTTATGCCTGTTATCACTTTAGGCTTGCAATTCTTGCTTAATTCTACTTGTTGTACGATTTATTTCTCAGAGCATTCAAATTAGCTCACAATGATCCTTTCCCCAAGGTAATTTCTTTGAGAAATTCAATAGGTCCATTGAAACTAGGTCTTTTTTCACATCCAGGGGAGGGTATCCATGCGGTAAGAAAAGATCGCTTGCTAAAACGGAGACCAATCGATTCAAAAACTTAGACATTGGTCAGAAGTCATTACGAATTTAAAGGCATAGCCCAGGATCAAATTGGTGTGGATTCTTGCACACGAATACGAATGTATTGGTGCGAAATGGGCCGGCAGTAAAGAAAAAAGGAAAAGAATCCGTCGAAAACGCTTAAGGGCTCACTCACCTTCTAATCGGCTGTGCTAAGGGAATGAGAGACGGAGAGGAGAGTATGAGGCGAGAGAGCGCTACAGATGAGAGAGCGCCAGACAACAGCCTGATAAAAGAAAAAATTGCAGCTGCAGCAGCTTACTTTGCAAGGCCCTAGCGCTCTTGTCGGGTGATTTCCGTGCACGGGAATGCCACATCTGTGATTGTCCTCTAGGGGTCTATCCTACAGACCGAAGGGAATCGTTCACACGACTTCTGCCTGATTGTGCCTTTAAAAGCCATTCCGAACCATAGGTAGACTTTGGCATTTTCCCAGAGCAATTATAAATGGATGGTAGTGAGAGGTTGTCGTCGCTACAGCAACCATGACTGCCTGGTCAATCATAAACGAATGATCCCTACGCACGCTATCACGTTGAAATGTGTGACTAGTTCTCATCTCTTTTGAAATTAAAAATATTACAGCATTGACATCGGCAGCTTGGCCGAATACTGGTTCCAGCTCTAGGTACCCTTCAAATCTCACTCATGATCTGGTAGGCGAATTACAGGATGGCGCGATTCCGGGGAGCTTGTAGCCGTACGTTAGCTCAAGGGCATAATATTTTAGAGCCTCAGATACTGGCTAAGCCCTGACTGCCGTCCCTCATTTGCACATCTGCCCCCCGAGCCAATATTTCGTGGTAGACGATCTCCTATTATAATATTGCGAGGTTTTGCCCTTTTCGCGGTTGCCGTCACCAGCGGTTTAGAAAAGGCACTCTATCTGTCAGCCTTTCTCTATACTTCTTGCTTGAACTTGGCTTTATTTGATTGATTTTGAATCTGATCAACTCTACATTATCGCGGTAAGCCAATTTTCAATAGATAGGGCCCGTACGCCCACACACCCGGCGCCCACAGCTCGTCAAAGCGGGGCGGTTTCGCTGGCTGTGCGAGTGTCTTGATCAGCAGAAGAAGCGCCTAGAGCGTACAGCGATTTCCCGTGTAACAGGTTGCTCTCTCACTTGTTTCTACATCCGCACAAAAAGAATTTTGACGATTCACAGACAACCTCGCGCTTTTAGAACCCCTCGTAAGTGATATTAGAGAGCCATTATAAGGGATCGCTAATGGATGAGGAAATTAGCGGGCTTACGGGAGAGTGGAGGCACTTGAAAATCTTGAATTGTCCTCACGTCTAGCACTAGAGCTTGTGTAAGCAGCCTGTAGCGTTTAGCCTTGACAAGCCTTCCCAGTCAACCGCCTACCTGATACTTCTTTCAGCATTTTAGGTGCAGTTTCACGCGATTCGCAGCTGATGTTCGTGATAATCCAATAGCCCGGAAAGATAAACCCAGAAGGTCGAAGATCTCCTGCATGATTGAACCCGCCGGCTACCGCTGGCCAGTTTTTTTCGACTGACCATGGGACACAAAATTCGAGCCTTTTGACACTCAACATTAGCCAGTGTTTTCCGGTCCACCCGTTCAGAAGTCATTGTTTGAGGGCAGCAAAAAAGAGCGCACTGCTCAGGCAGTACCTCTGGTATTGCGTCTATTGGATGTTTACCTTCTGAGAGAGATTAAAGCGGTTTCGATGCACTTCATAGAGTTACTGAGTCCTCTTTGGTGGAACTCATACCATATTTATGTCAATAATAGTGTTTATGTTATGAGTTCTGATAAGCCATGGGGCTGTGAAAGAATCTGTGGTGCAACGGGGAAGCAAACTGGAAGGCACAGTCCGGGGTTCAGCTCCCGTCTAGGGCTGGGTAAGTCATAGCCAGCATTCCTTTGTCAACGGTACGTGACAACTTTGTTGTAGGCTCCATTTTAGGCAAGGTCCTAGATTTCTGGTCAGAATTGAGCCTTTTCCCTAGGGAAATGCAGTAGTGCACAAGCGGGAATCAGGTGCACAACTTTTGGTGTGATTTGACAAGCCACGAGGCGCTAAGGCCGTAGGATGCAGCACTGACCCCGCCCACCACCGCCGACTCCGCCCACCATTCAGTGCTATTTCTTTTGTTCGTTCTGATTTGTTTGAATTTTAAATCTGGACTTTGCCTATATACAACTCGATAGTTTTCCGTTGTAAACTCGAATGTATTAATCAAAGAGCAGAGAAGGCACATAAAATTAGCCACCAACTTAATTCTACTCTATATATTGTTGATGAAACGGATTTATTTTATCTTATCTTATACATTTTGATAATCTTTACAAGAATACGATTAAATAACTATTATAGAGTGATATAAAATGTTTCATTTTTATAACAAGCTATTTTTTATCATTAATTTGACAAGGGATTTTAATTACCTTTTTTTGATATTTTTATTTTATTATTATATTTTATTATCAGATTTGTTTCGCAAAGTACCGGGCGCACCACACGACAAACTTCAGTGAAGGAACTACGGTGAAATACGTCTGGTATCTCCTCCCCCCCATCCACTGTAGCCTATGGTTCGATGGATATGCATGATAGCACACGGAGCTAAACTGTATAGTATGAGAGTATGCTACCTGAAAACCCGGTACACACCTTACCCGTTTTTCCCCCAGTCTCTGGGACGTCTAAAAACGAATGCGACCACTCAGTTGCTGCCATCGCCCATTTGGATGCGTGCCCCGCCCACTGTGGGCGGAGCTTCCGCGACCCACGTCCGCCAGAATGGCTCACGGAAAAAGGGTATCCAAAACTTACAAGATCACCTAATAATCTGGTATAACGAGCAAGTCCCCATTTCACTCTCCCGGGATATCTGACCTGCCCAACACTAACCACCTGTTTGCAAACCCATGAAGTAAGCTAAATCTTAAGCATCAGTATTTACACTGTGAAAGAATAATCCTCAGGTGGCTCTTCGAAACTATTACAATTCTAATTTTCACTCACTCATCTGTCTCATGATTAGTCATCGATATTTCCAAAATTTAATGAACCGCATTTTGCCGATTTTGCGCCTCAACCTCGAAAAACAACTGCAACGTTTAGAAGGAAACTGTTCAGGAAGCCCAAGCGCTATTCCCCGCCTCGAGCGAAAAGTGGCCTGCGAAAACACAGTTTGCATCTACCTCGTGTGTTTCAGTAGTTGGCGTTCTGATTGCTTTGGCGCAGTCCTCTCAACGCTCACGCTGAACGAGAAACGCTTCGTATTTCTCAGGTTTTTCACTCACCTCTCTTTTACAATCGATCACAGTTTTTGTTCAGTTTTTTTTTTGCTGAAAACAGTTTTACTAGTTTTCAGGGTCAACTCAAAAAAATGTCTCAAACTTTCTAACTAAATTCTGTAAATCTGAAAAATGGAAAGTTTTCTTCGATATTCGGAGTCTTGTAGTTTAGACAACAAACAAATTCATAATAATATGATATGATAGAAATAAATCAAGTTTCTGAAAAATTATGCGCTCGTTGTCAGCTATCCGCAATTAAATGAATGTTACTTTAATCTTATACTCACTGCTTTAATTTTTTTCAAATTATCACTACAGGAATTTTTAGATTTTTGGCTCGTTCACTTCTATTATTTTCGTGCTTTACCAGCTGATATTTATTTACGGTGTTATAGTGACCCTAAAAAGCATTCGGTGTGGACCGATTATTCGCGAGACGCGCCACGTATTATGCTTCCATTCAGACTCGTGAGATGTTTGATTTCGCTTACGCAGTGACTCTACGGGGCCACCCATAAACCAGTCCGTGTTCTTTGCCTCACTCGAAGACCTGCACTGTTAAGAGACCACAAGGAAATGGAAGTCCCCGAACGATGTACGGCCCAAGATTGATGCCCGCGAACCACGCACCCTGGTAAGTAGCGCCACTTGCAATTACCCACATTCGCCCGTGTTGAATAATACCTAGTAATCTGTATTGACCAGCTTCTGTGTGTCTTATCAGGCAACGCTGGCAGTGCTAGACGCCTACTAGTACGTGCTTATATCTTATTTTTACTTATACTCAAAGCAATCGCTGTTTTTTGTTTTGCGGGATGAGTTCCAGTCTTTTTGGCACAACCAGCTTTGAGGGTAGATATACGATTAGGTTCGAGAAAGGTCCAGAGGGGAAGCTGTGGTGTTTAATGGTACTTCGGCGGATGAAAAAGCGGCGAAATCCGTCAAACGAACGCAAATTGGACTCCCTTTTTTGGCTGTTGATTTTCACTCATGAACAGGTGACAGCTCAGAAAGTAAGCAATGGACTAGTTCAGCGCAACGCGTTTGGTAACACCATGCCAAACCACACTCCAATCGAGTTGCTCCAGTTGTGCCGCTGCTGGCAACGCAGCTCGTCCAAATCACCAACTAAACTAGTGGGCGGATCGCTTTTGGGGGCGGAGTGCTTTCGAAGTCCTGCTCAGCAACCAGCGAACCTTCGTCGTGAAAGCGCTACACCTCGCTTCCCTGGCAGCCAAGTAACTGATTCGTGTGGTGCATATGCTTCCCGATGCACTCCCTCTTTATCGTAATCGCTGCCTTTAAGCTCCAACCGTTTCAGTGAATACTAACCGCAGAAACAGTGAGTACAGCTGCGTGAGTATGTCACGGCGCAGAAAATGGCACGCACTAAGGGAATGTGGTCAGCCATGCAAGATGCGTAAACCATCTTCAAGTCCAGGAGGGGGGAGGGCAGGAAAATAGCCATGGCAGGATGTTGACAAAATTTCCAGAAAGTGTTGAGATGTGAAGTAAGGGGAAGGGTGACATTTGTGGCTTAGATGAGAGGATATGAACGAATTTCAACGGTGATGACCTGAGCTCTAATGCTTCTTGCCTATCCCCAGAAACCTTCACATACAATGATGAGGCACTCATGGTGGATGTTCTATTGATGGATCAGCTGTAAAGTAGATAAAACTCAGAACCGAACGGCTTGTAAACATCTGTCACGGCAATAAAATGAAAAGAAGTTTGCCGCTCCAATCGTTTCGAAAGAAGCTGTGGCAGGTCATTCTTCAGGCTTCCTTCCTCTTCCTCTTTAATCTATAACATGGCGCGGTCCCGTGCATATGCGCAAAACATTTGGGTAGTAATTACAACAGGTGATTGATGGGGTGGGCCTTCGGTTGCTTTTTCTCTCACCGTGAATGCCAAAATATCGTGCATGTCCGCTGAGCACTCAAATTGCTGCTTGAAGGCGAGTCCGACGATCGGGTTGGTGAGGCGACTTCGCTAAAAATGTAAAAAAATCATCTGACGAGAACCGCCAATCGACAGAAAGGGGCTCTCAGTCGTTAGGGGGGAGGGGGGTGGTGCCGGTACACATCGAGTGGGTGAGAGCCAATTGCAGTACTTGTGACTAAGTCCTCAGGTATGGAGAAGGAGTACTATAAAAGGACGTGACCGATTTTTGTCCTCCGTGGCGTTTCCCCTCTCCTGGGCTTATTCTGGTCGAATGTTACCTCAGCACTGTTTTCGAATACCTTGTTTTTAATGTCCCGGGCAGAAACGAAAGAAAGAGTGGAGGGGAGGGAACGATGTGCCGGAACAGTCCTATCGCATTGGTGGGCGGAGCGACCAGCGGCAGGACGGACCGACCTGCGCTCGGAGTATAACAACATTGCTTCTGACCATGAGGCATCTTCTGCCTCAATCGACGCCTCGTATCGCATTGTATACCGCCACTGCTCCTTCCCAGCTT
Organism: Ostertagia ostertagi; assembly: GCA_036418205.1. Taxonomy (NCBI): domain Eukaryota; kingdom Metazoa; phylum Nematoda; class Chromadorea; order Rhabditida; family Trichostrongylidae; genus Ostertagia; species Ostertagia ostertagi. The sequence continues at coordinate 28,419 of MU868860.1, read as the reverse complement.
GATCATGGCATTTCAATCACCTGATCGTGGAGTGTGCCTTTAGGTCTAGCAGAATTCCAGTGTTCTTTGCTTTAGCAGCACACACCTTTGTTGTGGGCTATGAAAATATGGAGTGTGATGTGATTAACAGCGATGATCAATCCATTTTGAGATGAGCATTCTATTTCCTTACTTCGACCTCGGCCCCTATCGTGGAATCGCATCCACCTTCGAGAGAGGAAAGGGAGGTATACCTAGTTCAAGTGCAGGCGGAACTGCTGAAGGTTTGAGTCGACGCGCTTTTCACAACGAAGAGTATGCGGCCTAGCGGGGCCGTACCCGCACCGCACGCGCCTTGCCACGCCTATCTGCTCGCTGTCTGACTCCATCCGTTTGAGCAGAGAGAAAGAGAGCGTTGGTTGGAGAGGGCAACATCGACGAGAGTCGCGTCTTGCGAGATCAACGGGAAGGGAAGGGGTTCCATTTTCAGGTTCAGGTTCACCTCTCGTGGATTTTTCTTCATCTCCGGTTCGCTGACCATCTCTACCTTCATGTCTAGTGAGCTGCCTTTCCTCTCTTTATTTTGAACACAATTTTTAAGCTTCGCGCTCACCCATGGAAGTAATCCTGCTGAGTGACCACAGTGTCAGCCCTTGTATTAAATGGTTCCCTTCCAGATTGACAAATGGCGCTGTTATTATCCTAATAGTGGAACAGTTGTGGCATGTGGAACTTCCCTTTCACATAGATACTCAGGGAATTTGGGTAATCCATGACGTAGTTGGATACAATTCAAAGCTCTTTAGTTGCAAATCGATCTTAATAGCGCTGGGGACATTATCATCAAAGCAACGCAGCAGTCGACACTCAACGCAGAAATTGCTGTCCCCCGAGGGTGAAGGGCGAGAGGACGAGCAGTGTGGCCGGTCGATAGCCATATCAAATGAATGAACATTCCACTCTTCGCTTCTTCTGGCAGTGTCCACATCATGGTCGTAAACTCTGCTGCACACGAGGCACTGCACTTGTTTGAGAACTCTTCCACGCCCTTTGTCCCGACTGGGCACAGCTCTCCTCAGTGCTTTTTGCACCCCTTGTGGAAGCATGTTGGAGCCGGCTTCTTTCATGTTTCCCGACTGCTTTTGATTTTCTTCCATCTTTCAGCTCCTCAAAACCAAGTGAACCTATGAAGCTAACTAGAACAAATTAGTTATAAAATAATAAATAAATAACAAACATAAAACCAAAAAAATTAGCTACAAAATTCCTCACTGTCTTAATGAATTTCTAAGCTTGATATGAAAATTGGAACTGCACCATTCCGCAGCCTTTTCAGACCACTCCATTCAACTTTATTATTAGGTTGGAAGGAAAGTTCCTTAACACTTGTAGCTCAATTTTTGAATTTTTTTTTTTATTCTTTATTTATTCAATGATCCATAACATATTGACCATTAGATACAACAACACTACGCCAACCTTCGGGCATTTGGGTGACACCGCAGAAATTAGAAATTAGGAAGATTTTTGCCAAACAACCTTCTGGTGTCGGATTTGCGCTCGTTTACGTCGTCGAGCTTCCTGTTCTCCAGGTAATGAGCAAGCGAGCAGGAAAGGTTGAAGAGGTGTATAGATAGGTTTGACGAATATGGCAGACGGGCAGCCGCGGTCCTGCCTGGCTTCAGAGTCTTGTGGCTTGAGACCGAACACCCGCGACGTTGCGCGTTGTCGTGAAGCAGGTTGACTTGTCGCTATATTCGGCGAAGCTCTTCTGCAATCTTTTCGAGCAGCTAGCATTGTGAAGCCCTTGTACTCGTCAATCCTCCAGACAGATCATCACCCGTGGGAAATACCGTCAAACGTCAAAATGGGCAGTAGTCGTGTGTTGCGTCAGAAAGATCAAAGTCTTCGCTGCGGAGCGTTTAAACCAAGCCGAAACCGCCATGTGAGAGAACGTGCCCAGGCCTATCCCGGGACTGATCCTGACCACCTCTGGTGGGCAGATCTCTCTAGGCGGAGCTCTTACAGAATGAGCGCTCGGAGTGTCTGGCGGGAAAAGTTGATTTAGTGCCATGCAAACGCCATTATTGGGAAAGCTGATTTGATCACCGTACGTAGCACGGTCCACTCCTACTATATACCACCCATGGAAGATTCCAGAGCATTCGGGAGAAATCCAGAAAGAGCGCGAATTGAGTGTTAAGGAACTTTCCTTCCAACCTAATAAAATGTAATTCCACTAAATTAGGTCCAAGTCTTTGACAAAGCCTTTCTTGATCCATTTTTTCTCCTTTCACGCGCTGAGTTTGCCCAATAGTAGCCCATTGCGACACAGATTTTGGTTCCACAGGTTTTTCTTTCGGGAGGAGGGGGGGTGCAGGGTGAGGGTGTATTTGGAGGGGTCAGGGGACAGGAGCGATAGCCTTAGCGAAAACCGATGATGTGGCTTCAACCTTTGCTTGGTGTGTTCTGGAACCCGCTAAGGCTTATTGTGGCGTATTTCGTCAGTCACAAAATTCAGCTCGAATAAGGTCCCAAAGACAATTGCAGAGCAAAAATTTATAAATTACCTTTGCCAAGGCAATGCGCTTTCTCATTCGCGGACGATTACCAGAATTACTGTGACAAGGACAACTCTGCTTTACCTAGCATCTAGCCCTGGCGTTGGACTTTTCGGGCTATTCAGCGTTGCGGACCGTATTTGTAAGTGAAAATTATTGAGTTCTCCCTTCAGGGTGCAAATAAACCCCACCCATGAGCGGTTTCTTAACCTACCCCGCAGTGCTGTTCCAAGTCTGACAGACAGTGCTATCGCCGAAACATTCCGATAATCTGATCCGAACTTGTTGGCACACAAGTGCTACTTTTCTTTTCAAGATCTGTAGCTTTTTTCGTTACCCAACTAACAAATTTTCTATTAGGAAGTCTCTCACAAGCCAGCAGGCCCAAAAATAAACTAAGGATCCATACTGGTATTATCGTGAGGTATCAACACAGCCCTCTCTGCAACAACCTAAAATTAAAGGCCGAGTCCTAAGTCTAACAAGAGTCGCGCAGGCTTGAGATATTGTGATTTGGTTCCGATCAGAAAACTTTGTTTAATTCTCGGTGTTCCGAGTTTTGAAAGATATTCTCGATTATTTCCGTTAATCATTCAGAAACCCATTATCTTCTATTATAAATATCCGTTTATCACTCATTTATTACTACAATTAGGAGGTCAACACAAGAAGCCTTAAAAATGCCATTTTTTTCTGATCTCTCCAGCGCTATGTTCTAGGAGTAAAAGTTGTAGCTAATCATTGAAAAGTACCGATGACTGTTTGAGGGGTATGTTATTAATTTAAATTATGTATTTTCCAGGAAAAAAAGTAAATATTTGGGAAAAGGTTGAAGGACGAGGAAAGAATCAATAATTTATGATCCAATGCTAATGAAAATTTTAAGAAATTACATCAAAAAATTTTCAAATAAAACTCAATTTTAAAATAAAAGCAAAAATGAAGCTGCTACCATGAGCGGATTCCAGTGCATGGCGTATACCAAAATACCTAGACAAGAACACGGCGCAATGTGGCCCGAGGAGGGGGGGCACTCTGAGAAAAGTCATCTAGGACTAAGCCTAAACAGCAGGGACGAACTATACGAAAATTGCTTCCGTACACCGGAGTTCCTCTCTCTCAAAAGCTTAGTCCTAAAACGGAGCGTTTCCGTGATTTTGACGCGATGTTGCGAGTGCCCCCCCGAGCCACATTGCGCCCCCACTGCTTACTGTTTTGCTGTACGTCCCCAGTCATTGATTTGAGAAAGCTGTACGTTATTGTACATTTATGTGGCCATAACCCCGGGCTGAGTCAGGTGAATAAACTGCGCCGTGTGAGCGTTTTTGGCCACGCCCACCCGTTCACGATTATGAGACACCACCCCCGTACGGGTGGGTATTATTGATTATCTATGCTCGTTTGATTTTCTGAAACTGGTTTAGAGCTGATTTCGATAGTTCCTTCTCCTTTCCTTTCCTCTTTTCCTCCTTTTCTTCGCGAACTTTTTCATTTCCTGCAAAAGACAATCCTCCTTTCGAGTGGCATTCTTCACGCCTCGTCGGAAGGCAGAAGAAAAGGCGACCTTGTTCCGCCACATTCTGCAGTTTTTCATGGCACGCCCTTATTCGGCCGTGAAATGCCCGGAACCGTTTTGTCCAAGAACGCCAATGGTTTCCGCATTTGGCCGTTCTAGGTCAAAAATAGCCACCATCTGGGCGATGAGATTTTCTTTTGGTCCAGCTCTTACCAGTATACCCTCAGCTGAGGTCCAAAACAGCGTTACTAACCAAGCTCTCACCGCTTGGCCGGGATTGATGGCGCGGATGGGTACAAATTCTCAGGGGTGCTTTTATGAATGGGCTGGCGGCACTCAGCCGGCAGCCCACAAGATGCGCTATGTTTCAAAGCTTTCTCATGTCTCCATTAGTCATTTCCATGTTGAAGAGCATCAGCAGCAGCGGCTAATGGATCTGACGTGGTTGTTTAACCAGCCGGATATCCCCAGGCCAATTCCGCTCGTCATTCGGTTAAAAATTCTTGCTAAAGCTGTCCAGTGCTAAGAGTGCAACACGGACTGGAACTGCGCTTGATTTATCCCTCAGAATTGTCCCACTCGTTAGAGTCAATCCCTCGACGCCAAGGCGGAGTCATCGCGCCATTGCGGTCAGCAGGGCCCGGAGATCCGGATCCAGGCTAACCGGCCAGCTGGCTGGCTGGTTGCTCGCTGGTGGCAGTTCATTCGCGGCTCATCGTTCAATTGGATTTCCTCTAGCGTGTCATAAAAGCCGACGTGCTCATCGATTGTTGGCAAGGTCGTCCAGAATTAGCCCTCTCGTCTGATGGACATCGCGGCCGTAAGCATGACTCATCTACTCGTCTCATGTCGAAGGCCCACCCGTGGCCTTCCTGCCCGTCAAATAGCGTCGCACCTCCTCATTTCACCCGCAATTCGTCCCAAGGCTCTGAAATGAGCCACTGAGCGCTTGTGGAAATTTTGAGAAAATCCCGCATGATTATCTTATCGTTAAAGATCTATAAATTCATCCCTTTGAGAGGCCTATCATAAGGTTTTGTCCCCCCCCCGCAAGCTTAACCTTCACTTTTTATAGAAGTAGGAATCAACGTTTTCCTTCACGGAAGTTTCTCTTCCGTCTGTTCCTTCACCAACTTTATTATTTTTTTCAGGGGTTTGCCTTTGTTGCAATTATTCGGATATCCCAGCAACGGGCTTTTCGTTTCGGGTTTCCAGTTCAACATGAAAACTTGAGTAATTTTTGAGTTGTTATTTAATTCACTTGCTTATTCATTCACTCATATCTCGTCTATTAAAGGCTTTTCCTCGCTTTTTGGAGTGTCAGAATGCCTCGTTCCGATTTTCGATTTCCGTAATTCGCGGCCCTTCCTGAGTCCCAAACTTCAGCTTTGTTATTGATCATGATAATCAGCGTAAAAGATCAAGGGCCTTTTCGTTTCGAGGTTTAGGTCTGAAAAAACAAAGCAATTAACGTAAGGTATGAACTTACTAATTGAATTTATGCATCTTACTTTCAATCAATTTATCATCAGTACATAGAAGGGCTCAACGTTCCGACTTCCGATTTCCGATTTTGCAGCCTTTATGATACCGTATCTCGTTCTGTTAGTGCTCATGGTAATAGAGACGACATGAAAGGCCATCAACTGAGATGATTCCGATTTCCGTTTTTCGACTTCTGCATCCTTTTTTTACTTCCCGATCTGTTTCCGAATTGAGCACAATGTTGTAATTTCTTCAAATATTGTCATGTTCTTTCTCCATTTCCTCAGCCGTTTTTCTTGCGCTGGCAATATTATTGTTCCGGTCTCAGCGGCTGTCATCTGGCTGTGAGAACCCGCTGTTTGAATGAGATGGTAGGACTGACGAGGATTGCTTCCCATTTCAGAGCTTCGACGCTCTCCGGCCGGGCAAGCCATTATGGACGTATAAGGCTGATTCAATCGGTGAAGGCCCCATGCCCGACCTAATCTTGGGGTTTTTGATCGGGCGTTGGACTTCGCGTAAAGTGAAGTAGCAGGGTTCGGCGAATCTCGACGTCTGGAACATCTTAAAGACGTCGGATTTCAACGTTTGCTCCCAACGCGAAGAGGTAACTCTGAGCGAGAAGCTGTTCAGCCCTATTACGCCTGGTGCTTACAATGAATTAAGCATAAAGCATAGTATCACCCATGCCCAATGATGCTTAGCCTGATGATCAGGGAATCGTACTAGGACCAAGACCGCCGGACGCTCGTCAAAACGTATAAAGCCGTTGTGTACACACTCATCCCTTGTTGACTCGATGTCGTTAAGCCGATTTGCATAGGTTTAAGGGCGGTGCGGACACTAACTATTCCTATAACGAAGGATTTCCGCGACACGTTTACATATCTTGCACACTCAAGGCTGTACTTTGAGTTCCCTCTTACTGTCTCCTCCTATAAGTACGGTAGGGTCTCGTGACTCACGCCTCAGCTGGTCCGCGCAGGGCTTTCTTTCGTAAAGTGATGAAACGCTGAAGCGGTTGAAGCTGATCAACCCATTTTTGTTTGCCCTTCAGAATCAGGTTACCGTGCTGGGATCGACACCTTCGGACGCTCATCGTTCTAAAATTGTAAAAGAGTGCTTCAACCTCGAGCCTGCTACCAGTAAATCGGGCCTGGAGAATGAAAGGCTTGTTATTTCTTTTGGTTCAAGGTGGAAGTGGCATACTGCCAGGCGTTGGCATCTCTTACCGCATCCGGTCTAGGGTTAAGCTCCGGATCGAATTTCGTCTAGGCGAAGCAAGCCGCCTATCCTTCCGGGGCAGATCAAGTAGCACCAG